>JANHAO010004682.1:0-23802 GCA_026873985.1 Saraca asoca | reverse complement strand
TATTAGATTATGAATTTGTTTTTATATTTTACAGGGATAATATCATTTAACTACTTATGCAAATAAGGTGGGGTGGTAAAAAAAAATTAAAAAAATTTGAAAAATCTTAGCGACGGTTAAACAAACCACCCCTATGTAAACTGGCTCGCGGTTAAAAATTACGGCTGTTAAAGTCACCCGCCGTTGTAATTTTGCCGGACTTTGCTTTACACATAGCAGCGGTTAAGGTCATCTGCCGCTATTGTTTTTTCGAAAATGACGATTTCCAGCGGTTCAATTTAATCGCCGCAAAATGCACGCTGGCGATGGCTTTTGTGGCAGTTAATTTAACCGCCGCTAATGTACTCAGCAGCGGTTAAAACTGCCGCTATTTGCCCTTCTAAACCGCCGCTAATTCGATCTTTTTTTTGTAGTGATTGCTTTATTTATTCTCATATGCAAGGTCTACGAACTTAGTCATATGCAGACACTAGTCATTAATGTGGTAAAAAGAAATAGTTTCTCCCTTTTTTTCCTATTATTTTTTTAGTACAATGAGATTTGAAATCTTTCTTTATATAAAATAAAACTTATAAAATATTTTGTGTCTATCTCTTTTTAAATATGATAGGAACGTGACAAAAAGAAATAGGAGAGCATCCAACCTTAAAAAAAATTATAAAAATTAATCTTTTTATAATTATTACAAATTTTAAATTCAGATAAATTTACAGGATCTTTATCATATAAATTGTCAGTTGAAAAATGTAAATATGATATGTAATCACATTCACTTTATTTCTAAAATTTATAGTTCTAAATTATTATTATGATCGTAATTATGATTATATTGTGATTAATAAAATTATAGATAAATATAATGAAGTAAAATTAAAAATTATGATTATAGAGTTTATCATACTAATATTTGCGGTTGTTAACCAAAATTTAGAGCTATGCTATAGTCTATAATACTATTAGGTTTGTTAACTGCTATTATCATAATGAACGCTCAAGGGTTCACCGGTGGAGAGTCTGCATTCAAGGGCTATGCATGCAATGAGAATGCATATGATATCATTGGGTTTATTTGTAAGTGAGGTTGTTCATTTCATGTCCATATTATAGGTTTTATTAATGAATTAATTGCTTGCCTTAATCTTGGAACAATTAATAAGAGTTATTTGTGGGCTCAAGGCGGGTTTACTGGGTAAACCAGGTTATTTTACTTCTTGGTTGGCCAAAAATCAGGAAAATGCCTTGCATCATGTTTGGCTATTTGTTTATTGTTTTAAAATAGTAGATGTTATTTTTTATTATACTCTCCACATATAATATTGAACAAATAGAATATTTTTTATTATTTTAATATTTTATAACTATTGAACAAATAGAATATTTTTTATTATTTTAATATTTTATAACTATAAACACAAGTAAATAGATCATTTCTATGGAAAATGCTTTCCATTTAGGCTTTATTTGTTTTTATTAGAAAATATTTTTCATAAAAAAATATCACTTATTTGTATATAAGTAAAAGATTTTCATACCACTTATATATCTTGTTATTAATAAAATAATTCATGATGTTATGATAATAAGAAAAAAATAACTTCTTTTTAAAAAATAATAGATATTATTTTTCTCATATCTTACATGTATAACATTGAATAAATATAATATTTTTTTATTATCTTAATATTTTATAATTATAAATACAAATAAATGAAATTATTTTGGGTGAGTGTTTCCCATCCAAATAAACTCTCTGCTGGTGTATCTTCCTGTTTTTTGAGGCACCGATACTGTAGATATATACCGAAGACAGGTCCATTAATCTGAATACGTACTAATTTAATTACATTCTAAATTAACTTTGAAGTAGCTTATAATTTTTTTAATTTGGAACGATACAAGGCTTCTGTTGTTGTCCGGAAAACCCTAGTTATTCCATTCAGTGGTTTGACTAGTGATATCAATATATATATATATATATATATATAGCACTTATCCGACATGTTACTGTAAATTTAAAGTTTCCCTGCATATATTTGGCTCTTGAACGAGCCAATTCATTCACAGTGCTCTAATAATCACTACAATTCTCTCTCAGTTTGAGCACCAATTAGATGTAAACTCAGATCCATAGGGGACACAGCTGAAGCCATTGCCACGCTGAGAATTGTTTATATGTTCTAATTATAATATGCGTTTTATCCTTATGCAATAAATAAAGATCAATTGTTAATTTTGTTATTTATTTGTTAATTTTTTTGAAATTTATATATATTAAAATTTTGATTTTTAAATTTTTAAGATATCAAAATTTACAAAAAAAAAAAATAGTAATTAATCCTTAAGTAGAATAAATATACATGTCATAATTGAGGTATAAAAGAATTTCCCTTGCTAGGCTAGTAGTAATATTGGTTGACCCTATGAGTCCAAGCATAGAGAGTCAGAGACTACATGATAAATAATTTATAGAGACAGAAAAATAAACATAACAAAGTAAATTTAAAAAATCCATATGAATAAAGAACAAAGAGAAGAACCAGGAAAATGAGTGTATTTGGACAAGACCAGCATAGAGCGTGTGAATTGTGGATCATCACGTGGATGTGAACTTAATATCTCTAAATTGATCACTCAGGTGAGGAGTTAAGAGGAAGAAGCCACTTTCCAAAGTCATTGGACAAGTTCACATTTCCTTTAAAATTTATGATCTCCAATGAATAATTTTTTTTTACCAACAGCACGATAAGAAAATATCTTTGAGCTTTCAGATAGTGAAAATTAGTGGTATTCTGAAAAGATTTATTATCTTTTTTATTTTTTTTAAAAGAGAAAACAAAAAAAATAAAAATAAAAAATAATTTTTAAAAAAATAAATAAAAAAAAGAAGAAATAAAGTTTGTGTAAAATAATTAGATAATATATCACAATAAAATTTATTATTTTTTTATTGAAATTAAAGTCAATATATAATATAATTAAGTATAACATATTATCTAGTTATTTTATATAAATTTGATTTATTTTTTTTTTAATTTTTTAATTTTTTTCTTATTTAAAAAGAAAAAAGAAAAAAGGGCTTTAACAACAGGTAGCTGCCTTGGCTGGTTTGCTAGCACTTTCGACTTGAAACAAAATATATATTGGGTTGGCAGTTGCCTTTTTCAAAACAAAAACGTCCTTTATTTTTCAATTTAAAAAGTGAAGATTAAATTTATTTTTTAAAGATTTAATGGTGTTAGAACATCACTTTTCTAACAACAACTTGATAATAAGTGATATTTTGATATTTCTTCAAATATAAAAGAAAAAATGATGATTTATTAAATATTAAATAAAATAATAATAATAATTCTTCAAACGATAAAGAGAAAAATGATAATAATTCTGAATGATGTCTTCCCTTACTTCCTTTGGAAATGGACAGACACAGTGGAAGCCATAAAGTAAGGTTATACTAGATATATAGAATTGCTTATATGTTTGGTTCATCATTATCCATTAACTAAGCTTGTGATGTTTTAAACAAAACGGGTATTTGTTGTCGAAGTTTATATATATTATTTTCCGAACATTATATTTTGTTGGGCATAACGTGGGACTAAGGAGAACCTTTTTATGAAATGATTAAAATGTTATGCCAGAAAAAGACAAAAGGAAAGGTTTTTTTTTTTTTAATATTTTAACTTCCCATAAATACCTAATTTTGCATGGGTAGAAGACAACTTCGCTGAACAGTCAGAAAATAAAAAGTGAAAAACACTCCACAGTTTTGGGCAGAAAACAAGGCTAAGTGTATATGATTATTTTCCGTCTGTGTTGTGGAATTTGGGAGTGGTGGCGGCAAAGTGTGTATGTGTAGTGATCTAGGCATGAAAAGATCAAATTGCATTAACTTCTCATTTAATGCCTTCACCTACACTTCGCCCATATTCAGAAATAGCAGTTAATGCCTCCTCCCTTTCGTTTTTCCTCTCTCGCTGATTCTTGCCTCCAACAGCAACACCTTGCAGCCACTTTCGGTAATATTCATCTCTCCCTCTTGTGTTCCTTTCAAGCAATTCACCCCTCTCTCTCTCCCAACATGCGGAAAAGGGTGTTGTTCTAGAAGTTACCGCCTTAACGAGAGGTTTTGGTTACAGGAGTTCCCAGGCTAAAGCTCTAGTTGTGATCAAATTGAAGTCTGGTTTTTTATTACAGAATAGTTGAAGATATTGGGACTTCTCTAATCGTAAGTTCTTTCTTCCTGCATGGGTTTTTTTCTCCTAAGAACTGAGATTTAAAAGAAAATCCAGTGGAGTTTCCATTTTTGTTGTTGCTCAGACGGTGGCTGTTGCTAAAAACCCAGGATGAAGTCTGTGATCTGTCTGCTTGTAGCCTCAGCTGATGAGTAACTTTTGGTATTTAGTTTTCGTCCCATTTTTTTATCCGCATTGCTAGTGATGCATGCAATTTAGGGTTTCTATCCCTCTGGTGTCCTTCGCAACATAAAAAAAAAGGCAGTGAAATGATGTTTTAGTTCAGTAATTACATGAAATTTGGAGATTTTTCTCTCAGTTATAGACTACATTATTATCTCTTCAAGGGTGGAGGTCCAAGTCTATGTCTAACATAAATTACTGGTAAAGATTCAAACTTTTCTACATAGCTGGTGAATCTGTGTCATGGGATTCTCAATAAGTCATCTCTTGAAAGTGAACCCATGGCCAACTGGGTTTTTATTCGAGCTTGCAATTTTATCATATATGTGGCTGCCAGTTTCTGGTTTTGGTTCCATGTCTTCCCTTGCAATTTCCTATGGAGAAAAAGGTGCTGTCTTTTGTAGGTTGAGATCAGATGGGTCTCATAAAGTGACCTGTTCTGGATCCAATTCAGCCATAATCTACAGCACACCCACCCATTTCCCATTTATTGGCCTAACAGCCGGTGATGGCTTTGTCTGTGGGCTATTAATGGATTCTAGCCAACCTTATTGTTGGGGTAGCAGTGGCTATATTGAAATGGGTGTTCCACAGCCCATGATTAAAGGAGCTCAATATCTAGAAATCAGTGCTGGGGATTATCATGTTTGTGGACTGAGGGTTCCATTGACAGGAAGACATAGAAACACTTCTTTTGTTGATTGCTGGGGTTACAACATGACTAAGAACTATGTGTTTGATGGGCAGATGCAATCAATCTCAGCAGGTTCTGAATTCAATTGTGGTTTATTTTCTCAGAATAGGACTGTTTTTTGCTGGGGTGATGAAACCGGTAGCAGTGCAATTAGTTCAATTCCTAAAGGTATGAGATTTCGGAAGATTGCTGCAGGTGGTTATCATGTTTGTGGAATCTTAGAGGGGATAAGTTCTAAGACTGTTTGTTGGGGAAACAGCTTGTATAATGAGGAAGTAATTGCAGTGACACATCCAGATCAAGGCAATATTTATTTGGCTCCAAATGATCCAATGCTTTCGGTAGTGGGAGGGAAATTCCATGCTTGTGGGATTAAGAGCTATGATCGTGAAGTGATTTGTTGGGGATATATTATCAAACCAAGCATCCCACCTCCCAATGGGGTTAAGGTCTTTGAGATTGCTGCTGGAAATTACTTCACTTGTGGAGTATTAGCTGAAAGATCTCTTTCGCCTGTTTGTTGGGGTGTTGGCTTCCCTACCGCCATCCCGGTAGCTGTCTCACCAGGACAGTGCAAGAGTACTACATGCCCTCCTGGTTCCTATGAAATTGAACAGAAAAAAGGTGTCTGCAAATCCCCGGATTCTCGCGTTTGTATGCCTTGCAGCAGTGATTGCCCTGCTGAAATGCATCAGAAAAGTGGCTGCAGTTTGAAATCTGACATAGTATGTGAATATAATTGTTCAATTTGTTCCTCACCTGAATGCTTCTCAAATTGCACCTCCTCATATTCCAATGTTGACATGGGGAAGAAAGATGGAAACTTTTGGTCTATGCAGTTGCCAGTGGTTATAGCTGAGGTTGCTTTTGCAGTGTTCTTGGTGAGTATTGTATCTTTAACTGCAGTTTTGTATGTTCGCTACAGGTTGCGGGATTGCCATTGTTCAGTAGAAGGGTCAAAGGTTAAGAAATTTCATGGGAGAAGTTCCCTCCAAAATGAGAACAGCAAGATCCGGCCAGACCTGGAGGAGCTCAAGATCAGGAGGGCTCAAATGTTCACCTATGAAGAACTTGAAAGGGCAACGGGTGGGTTTAAAGAAGAAACAATTGTGGGGAAGGGAAGTTTTTCTTGTGTATTCAAAGGTGTCTTGAAAGATGGTACTGTTGTTGCTGTTAAAAGAGCCATAATGTCTCCCAACATGCAGAAGAACTCCAAAGAGTTTCACACAGAGCTTGATTTGCTCTCTAGATTGAACCATGCCCATTTGCTCAACCTACTAGGCTATTGCGAAGAAGGCGGAGAAAGGCTTCTTGTTTATGAGTTTATGGCTCATGGCTCTTTACACCAACACCTCCATGGGAAAAACAAAGTGTTGAAAGAGCAAATGGATTGGGTCAGAAGGGTTACAATTGCTGTCCAAGCAGCTAGGGGAATCGAATATTTGCACGGCTATGCTTGCCCGCCAGTGATTCACCGTGATATCAAGTCATCAAACATCCTCATTGATGAAGAGCACAATGCCCGGGTGGCAGATTTTGGGTTGTCATTATTGGGTCCTGCAGATAGTGCCTCCCCCTTGGCTGAATTACCGGCCGGGACACTTGGATATCTTGATCCTGAATACTATAGGCTTCATTACCTTACCACTAAATCTGATGTCTACAGCTTTGGGGTACTACTATTAGAAATCCTGAGTGGCAGAAAAGCCATTGACATGCAATATGATGAAGGGAATATTGTTGAATGGGCAGTGCCTTTGATAAAGTCAGGAGATATATCAGCAATATTGGACCCAGTTTTGAAATCCCCACCTGATATTGAAGCCTTGAAAAGGATAGCCACTGTGGCTTGCAAGTGTGTGAGAATGAGAGGAAAAGAGAGGCCTTCCATGGACAAAGTAACAACAGCTCTGGAGAGGGCACTTGCACAGTTAATGGGAAGCCCATGCAATGAGCAACCAATTTTGCCAACTGAGGTGGTTTTGGGAAGTAACAGATTACACAAGAAATCATCTCAGAGATCATCAAACAGATCAGCTAATTCAGAAACTGATGTGGTAGAAACTGAGGATCAAAGAATTGAGTTCAGAGCACCCTCATGGATAACCTTTCCAAGTGTTACTTCTTCTCAGAGAAGGAAATCTTCAGTGTCAGAAGCAGATGTGGAGGGGAAAAATTCAGAAATGAAGAATTTGGGTAATGTTGGAGGTGGTGATGTTTTGAGGAGCCTTGAGGAAGAGATCGGTCCTGCTTCCCCTCGAGAGAGGCTGTTCTTGCAGCACAACTTCTAAGAATATATATGATTAAAAGCCAACTGAAGCTGGGAGGAAAAATCAGATTCTAATTCAGGAATGATCTTAGATGTCTTGATTTAGATACTTGGGGATAAAATGTAGAAAAAGAAAAAGAAAAATCAGGTTAATTTTTCTGAAGTTCTGGTCATGCTATCACCAATATTACCACTGTCACGTGTAATTTTTATTTTTTTTAGTATCATGAATGCAAATCTAGCATTTTGTTAGTGGAGCTTTGTTTTTTCGCTACGACTACATTTGGAATTTTGGAATTATAGTTTTTAAAGTTTGCCATCTGTGTTCAATTCTGTTGGTGATTACTGGCTAGCAATTTGTTGTGTTTTATTGGGAATTGGATGAGAGAAACAAAGATAAAATAGCCGCCCCAAAAAGAAGGGGAGAAACAAAAATACAAAAGGTGCCCCCACGCAGGATCGAACTACGGACCTTCAGTTTACAAGACTGACGCTCTACCACTGAGCTATAGGGGCATCTTAATGATATAGCCAAATCATACTAAATTCGACGTATAATTCCCACTATTTAAAAAGGCACACCTAATCTTATTACACTTAAGATTACACTTAAGTTGTATATATTTTATTCACATCTATTTATTTTTCACCTAAAAATTTATAAAGATTTGACACATTTTATCATGCAAATAATTTATCATAAAAAATAGAACATGTATAAATATTATGTATTATTATTTTAATTTCTATTTAATTTATATATTTATAATAAAAATAGTATTATTGTCAATATAAAATTTAATAAATTTTAAATTATTTTAGTTTTATGAATTATAAATAAATTGATTTTATATAAAATATAGTTTAGTTAGAAATATTTATAATAAAATAATGTATTTATATAAAATTCACCAAATCCTAATATTTTAGGTGAAAAATATTATATATATGTTTTACATTTTTATAATATATATTATTTGTAGGCTGAAATATACTAAATCTTTATATTTATAAGTGAAAAATAGATAGAAAGAGATAATGTACACAGAATTTAACATATAATGAGATTAAATACACCTTTTTAAAAATCATAAAATTATAGACATGTGACTTAAAAATATAAAAAAATTTAATATATTTGAACTTTATTTTATTATCGATATTCATAATTTTTTTCTTTTATAATTACCGGTCAAGTTGGCCTTACAAAGTAAATTCATTTTGTTTTTGGTTTGGCGGTCAATGACATGTCTACAAAATTTGCACCCATTTCATCTATGCCACAAAATGCATCATTCTCAACTGGATGAACAAAAAAATATTTAGACCATAGCATTTAATTCCATCTTCTATGAAAATGTACTATTTACAAATGCAAGGTAACGATATAAAGAAAATTATAATTTTTCTAACATCACCTATTGCCACTAAATGCCGACTAAACAAATTAAAACAATCGTGTTTCATATGTACAGAACTCAACTATCAACAAGCCTCAATAACCCTCGGAATTTTTTACAAAGGGAAATTCTGCAAAACTTCAATCTCAGGAAAACTGAGAGGCAATCTGTTGACATTCTTCTTGGATTCAACTGTTCTTTTGCCGAATGAAACATAGTCAGAGACATTAGTATGTTGCACGAATAACTCCAGCATCTGCTCATAATATGACAATGAGGGTAACTCCAGGTCAATTCCAGATGGAGGGGTTTCTAAATTGTGTTGCCATAGCATCAGACAGAAAATTTACAAGGCGCTCTCTTTCAACTTTCTTCTCCTTCTTAAGTTCAATATGACGTACCTACAGGCAATGGAATCAGTTACCAGTATTATGTTCTCTTAGCACCCGATTACAACAGCAATGGATCCCAAGAAAAGGGTCAGAAACACTCGGATAATGGAATTGCAGATCATTACACATTACCTTCACACCAGTGTCCGTAATGATGACAAGACATTTAATATCATGTTCACTAGCATACTCATACTGCTCTGTAAGACTTGGATCCCCGCTGGGAACAAATTCAGCCTGATTACATGAAAAGATCGGTGAGTGAAGCTAAAGTTATACTACTCAATTATGCAGACCGAGTCCCTTGAGATTGTTCAACCTTAAAGTTCTCCTCCCATAGGTCAGCGACCAGCTCCATGCGCTCCACTAACAGACCACCTCCTCCTCTAGAACAAACAAGAATACTGGTGCTAGGTTCATTTCTGAAACAGTAGTAGAAGTTGAGTGAGTCTCTCTCTCTCTCTAAAAAGTAAATCAGTAAGTTCAAGGGAAGTATGGAGTTGGAGGATACCAACCTAAAAGGCTTAAAATCTGCCGGACAATTCTGAATTATTGTCTCTAGTGCAAGGCTAGCCCCCACACCACTGGGAGGATTTGCTTTCTGGATAACAGGCATTAGAAATAAAATCAGTTTATGGAGTATGGACACAAGAAGCTTCATATTGTCTAATATAGATACTATCAAGACGAATACTTAAGTATATGTGAGAAAAAGAGCAAAATCAACCCTTATAGACGCCAATGTTCATGGAAGTTTTAGTATTAATAAAAGGGTAATTTTATGGGGGAGCTTGACCAATTAGGAGGTTGAGTGTCTTCACCGTTAGATTGTATTTTTTAAAATCTCAAAGCAAAGGAGTAAAATAAAAAACACAAATCTCAATACGAAAATGACAATCTGACATAAAAATACTCAACCTCCTAAAGAGATCAAGCTTGCCATAGAATTACCCTTAATAAAACTTTTAAGGCATGAGAAAAAGCCTCTAATATCAGTGGCTTCAGACTTCAGAGTTATAAGAAGATTCAAGTTCTCATTAGTGCATTTAAGCTTGACAACACAATATATATGATCCAAGCAAATGGCAGATGATGTAAGCCAAGGCATATTAAACAGGATGTTACACATTCTAGAAGTATGATCAACTGAAAAAAAAAAAAAGGAGGAAAATAGCATATCACTGGCAATCAGCACAAATTGAAAATGGATCACCAACATGGTAACGGTTCCACATCTGATGAAGCAAAAAGTCATACCGACCACCAACTGCCAACAATGCCCCTTCAGAGAGTGAACCAGGAGTGCTCTCCTTTGTCAAGTATACCTTCAAAGAAGAGACCAACTTCATTAGAATCCATAAAAATATACTATAGCTCTTCATAATCCTTGATATGCAATTCCAAGAGCCACTACCCGTCAACAGCATTAGTGTTATAAGCAATACCACAATTGATACTGGACATTACCAGTAATGGAACACAATAACACTAACTGATGGTACCTGAAAAAATAAATCTCTGTGATAACTTTCGGTTGGTGGCATTAATGCATCTATATAAACATTTTTGTCAATCTTCCAAATTCTTAATAGACTGAAGAGCTCTGACATTTCATCAAGCGCCTTGTGTGTATGTTTATCTGCATTAATTTTATTATATAACAAGAAGAATGAACTCCCTTTTATGATACATAATCTCTACTAAAAATAATACCAGATGGCAAGGCTCCTCTTAATCTGGGAAGTGCCTGATCTGCTGTTCCGCAAAATCGTAAACCCACAGTCTGCAACCTATTTACAACAGCATCTGCTAAATTCAATTCCTGGGCGGAAAGCATTTCAATTAGAAACAACAAATCCACGTAAGAGTACAATTTCCTTGCCATGTTCTTCACAATATATTGAATATTGGGATTAATATAACCTATTTACAACAGCTTCTACTAAATTCAATTCGTGGGTGGAAAGCATTTCAATTAGAAACAATAAATCCATGCAAGAGTACAATTTCCTTGTCATGTTCTTCACATAATATGGAATATTGGGATTAATCATATTATAAAACAATAATTCTTGCAGGTACCATACAAGAAATCTCTCAAATTTTGCTCACCTGCAAAAGCTGGCGCCTTATTACTACCCATTTTGATTTCCTTTCTGAGGATTGCGGCCGCAAAGAACCCATCATTGAAAGAAGCTTAAGAGAATTAAGCATCTGTCAAGTTACATCCTTACAGACTCAACAATGCAACAAGTATCAATGAAAGCACCACTAAAATACCTCTGCTACTTTCAGTCTGTGCTCTGACTTGACTCCCGTCCATGACCAAATTGCCTCCAGTAGCTCGGCATGGTTTAGATGAATGTCACATAAGTCTGAATGAAAATAACTAGTCACAATGTCCCTTGTCACCTGAATACGATCAGCAGATATACCAACTTTAGTCCACATAAATATCAACAGCTTGTGCAGAGTCAGCAGACATATAGCTGAAGAATTTTGAAGGACACATAATGAACAAATCATAGGTCAAGCAGTCAATAAAACTTCAAGCACAGAAAAGTGGAACAATCTGATTTCAAAGGAAATGAAGTCTGTATAGCCCAAACTCAACTAGAGATAAATCAAGAGATAACCAGCAATTCCTAAAACTCCATAGTCAATAAGATTGCAATGACAGGTGATCCGACAGAAAGGTGAAGTGCAACATTTATCTGTTTAGAATTCACTTTTTGCTTCCAGTAGAAGTAACACTTGAAGGTACTATACAACTAGTTAAATGAAAAAATCAACTGATATATGAACAAGACAGATTGATATATTAAGTTGCATTTACTAGAGAATAGGGGTATCAATATGTGGACAATATACTAGAGGCAGATATTCATTTTAATAATGAAAATAACTGCCAAGCATCATAATGAAACCCTGGACAATAATTTATTACAAAAATATGAACTTCATTGCAAAAAATGGAAATAAAATTTACACAAGCAAAAAGTACCTTTATGACCTCTGCCTCTGTCAATGCTGAAGTACCACCAATAATATCAAAATCACCCTGCAGGCAATAAATTTTAGTTTAAAGGCTTGACTTATGAGAACCCTTTGTGAGAAAGCTTCATGCAAAGCATCATCAACATTAGAGAAGCTCCAATGAGATCATTCATAGAACAGAGAGGAGGAAACACTCATGATATTTACTTTGTCATAGAAAACCAACAAGGGACCACCATTTTATGCCTCAAATATTCCTCATTCACATAATAATAATAATAATAATAATAATAATAATAATAATAAAACAGGAAAAAAAAAAGTAAAGATACCAGAGGAAAAACTGATGAGAAAAATAAATACCTGAAGGTAGCGGTTTGGTGGTGAATGTCCAACTGCTCTTCTGTAGACACAAGATATTTCATATCGTTTGAATGAAGATTTCTACACAAAAAGTAGATTTATTCCTCAGATTTCAACTTTTATACTGAATTAAAATTAGATTTTAAAATCCAGTTAATAGAGAAGTAAAGTAAAAGCTACCAAATGACATTTTTTATCCAAGTAGTTTTCTGATACGATGCAGTTTTTGCTTATGAAACAATCTTAAAATATTTATTTTTGGCAGGACAAATATAGGATTGGTGAGATTCCTGAGGCCCAACGAGTCAAAAATTAAGCATTCCATAGTTTATCAAGATCAAAACGAAGAGCCCTCTACAATACTCTTGATTTAAGATTTACAATTCAGTTCCTTTCTCGAATGCCATTATCATGGGTCATGATTTCTCTTTGGCCACTCCTTAGTTGTCTGAACCAACTTTCATCTGAGTAGGAAGTCAGTTAGTTTTTCTATTTGGAGGCCAAAGTCCAACACAGTTACATTACACATAACTACATAAGGCTCAGGCATGGTTGTCATTCTAGAGATAATGGTTTGTATTACTGCAATAACCTGGGGATAGCTTATATGCCATAATTCAAAACAAAATTTTGAGTAAAAGATTTTAATAAGAATCTTAAAAGATCCCAAGGAGCATTATTCTAAATAGCATATTGTTCTGCTTGGATTTCTTCTTTTGTCTGTAAAAAGTAATGCTCAAAACTTCATATAGCAACCACACACTAGTAAGTGGAACAAAAGGAAGAAAGAAAAAAAAAAGCTGACTTCTCCTCTACCTGGTTGGATATAACCCAGTTTACAAAAGGCAAACGCAGCTCATGACAAAGTTCAAGCATGTCTCCTCCATGGGTCAAAAGTTTGACTGCATTTCTACTCAACAAAAATTAACAATCGACAAGCTCTTTCATATCAGTAGCTGTGTGAACAAAAAATTACTTCAAACATAATAGCATAATATTAAATTGAGAGGGGAACCTATTAAACTGTGGACAATCATCCAATAAGTGTATTGGTAATATTTCTAGGTGCTTTGCACAATGCTGCCTGAAGACTTCCCTTGCAACATCAACAACATAATCGTGAACCTCAGTTTGTAGATCTGTGTACTGAATGGACGAACTGATATCTCCAATTGACCCCAATCTACCAGCTGGATGATGCTGTTCTTTCATGCTTAACATCTCTTCATCAAATATAGCATTTACAACCTTATCATATATGCTTCTGTTCTCTGATGTCTGCATTGTTCGTAAAATATCTGACATGAAGAAGAAACACTTACTAAAGCCAGGAAAAAATGTTTACAAAGATTGTCTCCAAAAGGAGATATAAAATGTCTGCATTAATAAACATACAGATGCACGCTTATTCACCACAAATTTTCAATCTGCAACAACCATACTCAACTAAATAAATTTCTGTTTGATCCTACATGTGTGCTCCAAGGGTATGTGGCTTTTGCTTCCTCAGTTTTTCTATAAAACTATGCCCATAAAGGAAGTGAAACATCCCATTTTTATACATAAATCCTCAATTCAGATTGCAGCAGAACTTGTTAATCTTGCCAATATAATTTTTATATTAGTCAATAATAAAACCCAAACAGAAAATTGGCACCAGCACATAGGGAAATTCAGTAAATGAATACAAATGGACGTTTTTGAGTTACAAAATGTAGGAAAGAGCTTCATACGTTACTTGTGGGTTAGATCTACAATTTTTGTTCTCTTCTCTATTTGATGGCTAATAATCAATGCATGCATCGAAATAGATTTAAAACAAGAAAAGGTAGTAGAGTGCATTGTGAAGGTCTTAATCACTTGCCATCTAATAACTCAGACTCCATGCGTGGAGGAAATGCATGCTTTAAAAGTTCAGTGGCAGATGGACGATCAGATGGACTTGGAGACATTAATTGCCTCAACACGGATGCCTGTTCTGGAAACTCAACATCCCAATCAGAAGGCAGTTCTCCTTTCTGTCTCAAATCAGATAAAACAATATGTCTCTCCATTGCCGTTCCAAAGGGGTGCCAAAGCTCAAAGAAAACCACACCTAAGCTGTACATATCAGCCTGTAACTCAAGCAAACCCAAGAATTATGCAATGTGGTTTCAAGCAAAAAAGATTGTATGATCGCAGCCAAGAAGAACATGCAGAAATCAACCAATTAATTGGAATAAAATCACAGTGAATGCTAGCGCATATACCTTTTCATCAATCTTGGGCCATCCCTGCTCAATTTCAGGTGCCGTGTAGAAATAAGTGCCAACTTGCCCAGTGCCATCGATGGAAACTCCAGTTGTATCAGCAGGATGACTTGGATCTTGATCAAGCTGCTCCAACTTCAAGAACTTGGCTGAAATAAACCAAGACAAGAGTTTCATATTAGATATTACAAAATTGATATCCCTGTCATATACGAAAGACCAAAATACTATGAAACTTGAGCCACACCACAAACTACAATTATAAAAATACAGTACTTAGACCAACAAACTTTATGCATGCAAACTATGAGGTAGAAAATCCTTGTAAAATATGGATTCCTTAGACATCAGGTACTCTGAGGAATTCAGGAGCACTGTTCATGTGGTATGAAATTCTGCGTTGTTACAAAATTCTAGACCTAGTAACTTCTGAAGTTAATGCAATCAGAATCTTACCAAGGCCAAAATCACCAATTTTGATATCATTGCGAGCATCAAAGAAAATGTTACTCGGGGTCAAGTCCCGATGAATGATTCCTTGTCCATGTATGTGTGCCAAGCCTTCCACTATTTGACGAAACATATGCCATGCTAGTTCTTTGTCATGAGTATACGATTCAAATACCTGGCGGAGAGTCCTTTAAACCCCAACAACCCCAACCCAAAATTAAAGAAAGAGGAAAAAAAAAAAAAAGAGAATGAATACAACATATTAGATGACAATACATGAGTGGGTGTGCCTGTGTGTGTATCCGCATGTGTACATGTCTGTGTGTGCTTGCATGCATAGAAAATCTCCTTGTGAGTTAAATGCTCCAACTTACACTCCATATCCAAAACTTCCAAATTGTAAGGTCTATGGAAATGGTGAACCAGTAGAATGAGCCAACTAGTCCATGATAATAACCATGATCCCATAAATAAGACAACACAGTAAGAAGAGAACTTGTGTTCAAAATCTTACCTTGGACAGTACTCCATTTGAATATACAAGTATGTTGATTCAAGTTGACTCTCATGCCCAATTGCATCTGCGGAGCCTGCAGCTTTATAACTGAAAGTAGAACTCACTGGAATTCTTGAATCCCAAGCAGAATCACCATAAGAATCAGCAACTCCAGTTTCAAACCATGCCTGGAAGTTTTTCAATCATTAGAGCCATCATAATGAGGACATAGTATTGCAGGAAGCAGAAAGATACTTAACAATAGAGAGTGAAGTGATCATTTACATTGCTAATCTGAGTCGAACAAGAATCAGCTGAATTCTTAAATAATAACTTTTACCTGATAATACCGAACAACATGTTGATGCTGCAACCGGGAAAGTGTGGCTACTTCCCTGAATATTTCACCATAGTTGATGGATAAACAAATGTAAGTCAAGGCAACAGAGAAAAGAGTAGACAGGAAAACATATGGCAATTTGGGGCAAGAGAATACAACACAGCAGCCAAACAGTGAAATCAATTGTTTCCATATTCAATGATACACACGTATGAAGTGATATGTGGAGAGAAAAATCAAGGAAAGTGTATAACATTAAAACTTCTAAAAATAAACAAGAAAACACATTTTTTATACTATTAGATCCTTTCTTTCTGGAAATAAACGGAGTCAAAAAGAAATTTGAGAGTTATTAACAACCAGGTACCCTTAGGATCAAAGCCACTTCTTTTACAGCTAAGAACTAGCAGTTTTAATCCTGGGCTTCCCATTAGTGTCAAGTTTGAAGGAAAATTATGGCTACTGCATCAAATGATATCATACATCAAACCATTGACATAATCAATTAAAAAATAGATAAAACAAAGTAGTTTTATTTTTTCAATAATGTTATCAATAAAAATATGTTCTTGGTTATGTCCTCGGCTTGAAAACATAAATTACCTTAAGATTCGGTCATTAACAGGCATGCTTTTGTCTTTAAGTCGGATTTTCTTTACTGCATACTGCCTTCCATCTAGTTTATTTTTGCACAACACAACATGGCCAAAACCACCATGACCTGTTTCCAGGGCCAAGTAAAAACTTTAAAGGTGTAAAAAATCAAGAAAAGCCAGCTAATTATTTTACAATATACTCTCTGAAAAACCTTATCATACATTAAACATATCTCCTCACATAAGGAAAAAAAAAAACACAAAAGGAGGTATATTAATTGCTCAGAAATCCCAATAAAAATTGCAACTAGAAAATTCAGGACAAAATGAAGGAATAAAGATGACTGTAGCCCTTAGCAATTATTTTTCCCATAACCAAAACCTCAATAACACCAAAAACGGGCAATCAACAAAGAAAAAGAATATTATGCCACTGAATTACCCAGCGAGATAGGCATCTAGGGGAAATAAATCACATCAATGTGAAAAGAAAATGTGCGTGAGACAGTTGTGCAGTTTTCAGTTGATCTATATTGAAGCAGTAACAGGGTGAGCCCACTAATATTTTTTCCAAGGATACAGGCTCCAATTCATGGATTCAATGTTAATTTCCATGTTTGCATGAGTGTAGGCATTAGCTACAAATGTAACTCTCATTTTACTTCAATGTAATGTTGACTTTTTTAACAAAAGAGCACAGAATCCATCAAAATAGCAAGAAAAACTCCAACAAAAGTCCATGGAGTTCCTTTACCAAGGGGTCGAAGTTCTTCAAAGTCATTCAGATATCGGGAACTTGGAGGAGCTGCATTTGATCCTCCAAGATCAGGAGGAGGCTTCCAGAACTGAGATATTCTGGATGAAACCTAGGAAAAAGAATATTTAAACATTTTAATGCTGACAAGAGAGAGAGAGAGAGAGAGAGATAACATAAACACAATTACCCACCACATGTTTCTGAAAAATATGATCAAAGGTTTTGTTAAAGAGGGAAGGCGGCTTAGATGCTATATCCCGTGCCCATTCTGAAAATATCTGGAAAAAAATGTAAAAGGACTAAGATTGGGGACCATTATACAATAGAAGTCATCCAAAAATGGAAGTAACCATATATTTTATACCCCTAAATTGTACAGCTCTGCAGCTATTTGTGGCAAAGAATCAGTCAATGGTCCTTTTGAGGCACAAGCAAGCCGAAGCAGGTGAACCTAATGCAAAAGGACGTAGCAACTAATCAAGCTCAATTGAAGTCCACATGTGACAAAGGATAAGATAAAATCAAATTATACCATCACTAAATCTTTTTCAACTGTTTGAGATGCTTGGTGATGCACCAAGGAGGCATCAGACAGAGACTCCCAAGACTCACTTGCACTGCCATCATTATCTTCTCCTGTACTTTCTTCAAGGTAAAGATCCTGCAGAAGCGTGAAAGGATAATGTTGCAATAGAAAATAGAGATGACCATCATTTTTTTTTTTTTGTTAACAGAGATGACATTAATAATTTGTACAAATTACTTCCATTCAAAACTAGTGCTCTGACTGAGACATAGCTGTGAACATAAATAATAAAAAGAGGTAGCACTTGACTAGGATTAAAGAATATGCACACACACCGCAGACACAGAGAAGAACCATGTCCATCATACTTACCTCTTTCTCACTTTCATTTCTGTTCTCTATAAAATCCTCCTTGTGAGATCTGCTTGAATAAGTGGAAGACATGCTTTTGTTGCTATCTTCACTGTCTTCTTCAAGGGTATCTAATTTGGCAGTACGAGAAATCAATGGACCTTCCTTTGTTTCTTGCATTGCCACTGGGTCTGCCATTCTAACAGATTTCTTTTCCTGAGCCTCATAACCTTGTTTTGTGCCATCCAACTTAGAGGCTGGAATAGAAGAAATTCTCCCACCACTTTCATCCATTCCAAAACCCCAATTCCATGACTCTCCATATCCACTGAAGAGATCTATGAAACCATAAACGAATGACCTACTCCTATTTGGAGTTGCTATATCCTTGAGAAACAATTCTTCACTGCTTTCCTTGGATGAGCACAAAAGTTTCTACAAAAGGGGGACAAAAATATATTCATAAAAGTAATAAGCAAAATAACCTGAAAAATTAATATTTAGCATAGTTAATGAGCAAGTTGAAAAAAGCCAATGATGCATTTAGTAATAATATTGTAAACAAGCTGCCCAGTAAACACTGAAATTGAAGAATATAAACATTGCCTATGTCAATTCTACTTTTGTATTAATTGGAAAATTAAACAGCCATTTTTATGTCCAAAAATAACCAATGTATAAGAGAATGAATTAAGAACAAAAGTTCAAATAGCTAAAAATAAGATATAGAATGGTAAACTCACAGATTCATGAGCTTTCCCAACTGGTTCAATTTGTGAGAGAAATTCTTGAGCAGCCTCCACCAGATTAAAGATCATCACTCGTCCCTCCCGAGCATTTAAATTAGCCTAAACAAGAGGGAAAACAAAATTTTAAACTTTCTCAAGACATTATAAGATGACAAAAACGTGAAAGGTTGTATGATGACAATTCAGTTGGTGACACAGACCATACATGTCTATAACATACTCATAGGTGTATTCTGGCTTATGCAGCCTATCAAGGAAGTGAGACTAGACAGGCACATAGACAAACAGAGTCGCTGAAAAGAAAAAATGAATAATTTAAAGTAAGAAAATGACACAGCAAAAGTTAGGATGTTATAAGCCCAGCTGAACCATTGAAGAGACAGTTCATCTGCAAAACTCCCCATGTAAAATCCTTGCTTTGAATAACTCCCATTTCCTCTTGAGCTAGAGAAACCATGAGAATTTAAGAATTGAAGGAAACACTCAACACTATGGAGAGTTCAAAACAAAATTATCTAGTACTATAATTAGCTAATAATAATAAATATAATACTATACTACAAATGATACTAGTTTGAATATCCCATCCCATCTTTATTTTTTCATAAACATGACTTCGGAATGTTTTTTTTTCTCTTTCTTTTAAATTCATCTATGTTGCCCTTTCTTCTAGACATGCCTGCTCCCATTTACACCTAGCATCCACAATTTAAACATCTAAAGCATTAAAGCATGTGATCTACAATTTTAGCCTTGACATAAATATAAATATGACATTCCCATACTAAGAATAGATCACCAATTAAGGTCACTGCAACAGTTTATTATGAAAGCTCAAACAGCCATCAGCTTAGACCTGATCATGAAGGAGAGACAAAAGTTTATCTGCATCACTTTCTGATAAACCATTCTCAGGAGTAATCTGCAACTTCGGACACTTGAAAGGATAACCAGGTATGCACCTGGAGAGAGAAGTGATTAACAACAATTTTTAGAAAAATGAAACACGCCAAGCAAGCAAAGGCACACTGACCTGACAGCAAGAATAGCAGAAACATCTACGTCCTCATAACCCATGTCCTTCGAGTAGGGTCTGCTTAATTTCAACCAAAAATCAATCGAGAGAGATTAACAAGTTATCATCATACCTCATACAACAATGAACAAACCTGATCTTGATAATAATTTGTGGAGGTGATCCAGGCAGAAACTTGCAGTCTTCTTGGAAGATTGCACATCTAAAAGATCACAAGGTAGTGAATAATAATATGATGAAGGGCTTGACATGATACCAACATTTAATGACATTTACTGCAGAATGTGGTTCAACTTTCATTATTAAAACAGAATCTATATCAACTACAGACACAATTACTGTTTGTGTGACCCAAATTTCTTTTATAAGGAACTGTCTAGAGACCGGAAAATATGAGTAGACTAATGGAGATACCTTAAATCACTTCCCTCCCATGCTTTGAACAAAAACCATCTCTATAAAGTGGTGAGTGTAAACATTTCTATAAATCAATTTCAAGTAACAGCAAAATAAAACACAGTAGGCCTAGGAGTAGTATTAGCAACCATAGAGCAGAAGATACTGGGGAAACAAGGTGGGAAGAATACAGAATCACTAATTGAGCCACCCAAAAACAGGAAATCAACTCTTTTGATGAAGGCCAACCAAAATAATGTTAGAGAGCTCCTTATTCTTCCACTTTTATCTTATCGATCCAGGTTTAATTTCCCTTTCAGAGCATCATCATGTCATCCTAATTTGCGGTTCAAAGTTAACATATATACTATAAAATTTTGAAATTTCGGTTCTCTAATAATTATACATAAAAAAGCTGTTTTTTTTTTCTTTCAGCATGGAGCACTGCCTTTTCATTCTTATACATTAATTTCAATTTTCAATCATCCATCGCAGTATATATATCGGATTCAGATCTATGAGTTACTTTTATTCCCCATAATTGAAGTTAAATTCATTGGTTAGCTATTAGTCCTTCTTCCCGTGAGAATTGGCAACAAAACCACTTACAAGGCAGTGATCTCTTCTGCGAGTTCACTATCATCGCCACCAGAATTAGACACAGGATCTTTCGAATTTGCTCTTCCTTTATTCCTCCTTCCACTCCCTCCTCCACGCTTCTTCTTCTTCGAACTATGCCCCATTCTCTATCACCGAAGCTCCCGATAACGCATTCCAGAGAGCCAGCCTTTGCTCTTTCTTCTCCAATTCACCCACAACAATAACCGACACTCAGAAACTCTCAAGCCACCACTTTGACTGCGTTGAGTCAATAATTAAAATGATCAGCTTCACTGTATGGGGCCAATGTGAAAAAAACATTTTACAGTAATCAATGGTTTTTTGAGAGTAAAAAAAGGGCAAAAACTGTTAGCGGAAGCAGATGGCGGCAAGAAACGTGTTGTGCGCAGAGAATGCTGGAAAAGCGATTTGAGGAATGAAAAAAAATGGAGATATACAGTCAGGGCTTAGATAGGTGGAATTTGAGAGAAGATTTTTGCTCAATATAATCAGAGATGATGGTGAAGCTGGATTCGAGCTTGCAGTTGCATGTCGGAGTTTTCAGAAGCTAGCTGAGTTGGGATCATTGCCGGCCGTCAAGGCGGTTGGGTTGGCTTGCAGACTCGGTTCACCAGTTCAAATCAAGTTATATTTTGTATTTTTTTTTCAGTTGATCATTTTTCCTTCAACGAATTAAAACGTCATATTTTTATAATAATATGAGAAATTCTAATATTTAAATTAGTAAAACATCATAAATCAATAAATCAAAAAATAAATGTATAATTAAAATATATTTGAAAAACTAAAAAAATATATTAATATTAATGTATAGGCCAGGACTATTTTCAAAATCAAAATGCTAATGCCACAGTAAATATAGGCTATGTTTGGTAAAACTAACTGATAAGTTAACTGAAAGTTTATAAGTTAAATTTTAGTTGAAAGTTGTTAAGCTAGCTTATTAAATTAGAAGTGTTTGATAAAAGCAACTGTTAAGCTAGTTGATAGATATAAAATGATATAAAAGGATATGTTTATATGATTTTAAAAAAAAATATTTTTTAAATAAAAGATATTTATTTTTTATCATAATTTTTATATTTAATATCTGATAAATAAAATATTTTTTTATTATTATTATTTTATAATTATTAATATAAATAAATTAAATTATTATTATAAAAAAATATTTTTTATAAAAAGAAAATAAAATATTAATTAATTTTATTTTATATTTTTTTTATAAAAATTTTATTTATTTATATTAAATAAATTATTTTTATTTTATTTATATATCTTGTAATTAAAAAAATAATATTATAATTTTTTTAAAAAAATAAATTTATCTTTGAAATAAAAAATATTTATTTTTTATCACACTTTTCATATTTAATGTATAAGATTTTTTTATTTTTTTTATTTTATAGTTATAATTTTAAATAAATGATATTATTAATTTATTATTTGTAAAAAATATTTTTCCTCAAAAGCAAATAAGGCCTGGACGCTGGACGGCTGTGCTCGGTCTCCGACCACGGAGACGACTCTGTCACTCTGATTGCGGCTGAGGTGTAGCTGGGCGCTGGACGGTTGTGCTGTGGTGGGGTGCGGAGAAGGAGAAATTCCGATCGCGGTAGCAACTGGATTGACTGCTCTCAACTCTCTCTCTCTACTGTCCCTGTGCTGGCAGTGTTGCTCTGAGGTCGTCGTGCTCAAGTTCAGTGCTGCTGTTGACCAGGTGAGGATTTGCCGTCTAGTGAAGCAAGAAGAAACAGAATAAGCTTCGTCTAGTGTTACGTTCTGAAGGGCAAAATTGGAAGAAAATAAGAAAAATTTTCAGCTAAAAGCTAATACGCTACTTTCATTAGCGTATAAGAAGAAGTTATAAGCTTATTCTATAAGCTTATTTACCAAACAGCACTACTGGAATGAAATTAGCTTATAAGCTAATAAAATAAGTTATAAGGTAGCTTATATGCCTTGTCAAACATACTCATAAAAGATTCATATTTACAAATTTTTTCAACTGACATTGTCATCTTTTGGTAAACAAATCAATTTTAATTTATGTAGAACCAAAATTTAACATTGGGGCTTTGCATTATTTTGCCTCTACAATAATTTTAACTTTTTTTTTATAATTATAATAGCTAGCTGTAATTAGGAAAAAAAATGTTGAGGAGTTTTATATAAGTTGTTATAAAATTATCAGAATTTCAAATTTGATATATGTAAATATTATTAATAAATAGAAAGATTATACATCATTACAAAATAATTAAAATTTTTTATTATCAATAAAAGAATTTAATAATTTTTTTAATAATATAACAATATAAAGTTTATTTATGCAAACGAAATCTAGAGCTAATTGAAACATATCTTTCAAGTCATAAGTTACTTTTTACGGCATCATACAAATGATGTTTTATCATAACATTACTGTAAGGCCCGTTTGGTTAGATTATTTTAAGACCTGATAACGGAATCAGAAAATTGATTGCATGAAATCTTGTTTGGTTCACTTGTGAGAGAATCTGATATCCTTACCTGCCTTAACCCATTATCCCCATTTGAAACCCTTACTCCTCCTAGGTATTTTGATTCCCTTACCTGATTGAATCAGAAAAAAAATCCCTCCTCTTCTTCTAATAATTATTTTATTTCATAAAATTATTTTAATAAAATTATTTTTATTTTATTAAATATATTAAATAATT
>JANHAO010004681.1:0-23788 GCA_026873985.1 Saraca asoca | reverse complement strand
GCTCTTAAATACATATCATTCATTATTTACCAAAATTAGAAATAACAAGATAAAAGGAAGAAAGGGAAGGAAGAATGGAAAATCTGCTATTCTCTGCGCCCTCCTCGGCTTCCTCTACTCTCTATAGAATATTCTTGTTATCTCTGGTTTATGAATGCTGTCCAAACATCTGCTCCCTTCTCCTCTAGGTTTTCAACACTCAAAAATGGCAGAGAATGAATTAATATCACGTGTTGGCTGTTGCTCCATTTTTATTCTTTTTCTGGTTTTACTGATGCATCCTTCACGTCCACTTTAACACTAAAAATGGGCAAAAATCATTCAGCTCTCCTTTAGCACAGCTCCTCTTTTGTTATTCAGTTTTCAGCATAAAAATAAGCAGAATGTCTTCTGCTTTCACGTGCAATGCAGTTTCTATTTTAATTGGATTTTTTTATTCAACCTTTCACTCCAGCTCAGCCTTTCCTCTCAATTTTTAGTAGCAAAATGGTAGAATATCTAGCTCTACACGTTCTCTTTGCGGGTCTAGTGTTTAGAGTATAAAAAATGGGCTGAATATGTCCAAAATTCCTCTGCTGACTTGTTCCCTTGCTTCCACCATTAGGGTGACATTTTGGGGCACCAAAAATGGGCTATGTATGTTTCTGACTTGTCCACAATTGCTGCCCTCTAATCAGCATTTTTATCTTTAAAAAAAAAATAAGCCTGGTCCCCAGTAAAAGAAGGTGAAACTACAATAATAAAAAATTTGGTTACTGTAACAGCTGACTTTCTCTTCAACTTCTAGCATTTTTCTTTGACTTTTTCCTCCTTTTTTAAGTCACAATTAAGCCTTAAACATCAGCAAATAAACAACATCAAATTAATTCAATTCCCCCATTAACAAATCCAAAATTTTTACAAATAAAACCATAAAACCACTTTAGAAAAAATAACAAAAATAACTAATCATAAAGGTTGGTTTACAAAAATCACTCTCAAACTTCAACAATTTAAGTCTAGAAATTATCAAGATAACTCTATTTTCATAGAGTTTGTCAATGACCAACGAGGTGAGAGTGAGGACGTCTCTGCTTTGATTTTATCCGCTTCCTCCCTAGCGAGTTGAAGTTCTCTCTTTAGCATCCTTAACTCTTTAGCAGCGGCCTTGGCCCGTTGCTCCGCAAATCTCACCCTCTTATTGGTAGTGTCAGCCTCTTTGTTTGCTAATCGCAACTGCAATTGGACTTCATCCAACTCTATTTTTGCCTTGTTCAGGTCATTGGTGGCAAGGCCAAGGTTTATTTCAGCAATCTCATGACGATCTGCCTTGCAAGTTAGAGTAGTCTTCAGCTTTTTAACCTTCTCCCTAAGCTCCAGGACCTCAGCGATTTGAACTGCTAGCTCATCCACAAGTAGGGATGGCAACGGGTCAGGTTCGGGTAGGTATGACAATATCTATACCCATACCTGTCAGAAAAAATCATACCTATACCCTACCCATACCCGTGAATACTATAGCGGGTACGGGTACAGGTTTATACCCGCGGGTATACCCGTCAAAATTTAAAAAAAAATTAAAATTTTTTTCAATAATATTCATGGGTACAGGTTTATACCTGCGAGTATAGATATACCTGTGGATATATCCATTAAAACGACGTCGTTTTGAGTAGTATTTAAATAAAATAAAAATAAAAATTTTTATTTAAGTAGGTATGGATACGGGGTATTTTTTTTTAATAATTTTCACGGGTACGGGTTTATACCCACGGGTATTGATATACCCGCGGAGTATACTAGCCAAAACGACATCGTTTTGAATAGTATTTAAATAAAAAAATAAAAAATTTTATTTACACAGGTAAACAGGTATAGGTACGGGTATTTTCTCATACCCGTACCCATACCTATACTCGTTACAGGTATGAAAATCATACATGTACCCGCCTGCAAATAATTTTTTTCATACCCATACCTGCCTATCACGGGTGGGTATCCACGGGTAAATAGGTACACAGGTAAAATTGCCATCTGTATCCACAAGAGCAAACTTGTTGTCCTGGCCTTCAAGTGCTATTGCAATCTTCATCAGTGTTAGTAGATTCTGTAAAAATAAGCAGCAAAATTAGACTTGAAAATAGACAAAGCAGCTAAGGCGAGAAACAATGCTTATCACCAGACCGTGACAAGCCACGAACTTGCTAGCCTCCCAATGGTTAAATCCTCAGCTTTCAACGCACTAATCTTACCACCGTAACCCAAGATCGTGCTTAGGTTCTCGACAAAGGTTCAAGTGTACCCTTTTGTTTTAGAGCCGGGCTCAGCTAGTGGCCTCATGCCCTTAACTTCTGATACTGCACGTTTACAAAGGGTCACTTTCTTCTTCCTTTTATCAACCTTCTGCTTCTTTGGGGGAGGACCAGAAGGGCTAGTGATATTGGTTACTGCTACTTCTTCTCGTGGTGTCAAGGTCGATTCTGTTGGAGGGACCTCGACCAGAGTAGTTGGTTGATCCGTGACAATTGGAATCGCTTCAACTTCAGGGGCTGGGGGCTGATCTGCAACAACTGGAGTTGAGACAACCTCATGAGCCGAAGGGGCCTCATCCTCGCTATTTGAGGGCGACATCCTGAGGATTAACTCCATCACTTTGTCATAGTCATTGAAGTTTGCAAGCCTAACCTCCATCAATCGGTGAATTCCTACCTCCCTGGTGACCTCGGTACCTTCCGCCGGGGGTAAGCTTGTAGTAACAAAGGAGGCTTTCGTTAAATCAAAAGTCATTTTTGAGGTCCTCGGATATAGCGAACTGATCTAAGACCCCCAATTCCTTGGCCCCTAGTGTTGGCCGCTTACCAGTCCCATCTGTAAAATCAAGCAAAGGACAGAATCAAAAGTAAACACCAAAAAAGTTATCAAGTTTACTCATACCCAGCCCACCTACCTAGAATAAGAACAAAATCAAAATTCTTAAGATACACAGTGAGGGGCATGAGATGTAGAACCAGTAAGACTTATAGCATCCCACGTTGAACTTCCCCCTGGCATCCCCATTTGGCAAGATGCTCTTATATGGCATCTGTCTAGCCGAGAGGTAGTACAACTCATCTTCTGAGTTTGCGCACCTCTGATCATACAAATAACATAGAGTTTCAGGATAAGGTGAAGGAAGGCCTTTACCCATATGGATGAGGGCTAATGAGATGAGTGAAGTATATGAGTTTGGTGTAAGCTAGAATAGACTAAGTTTTATTTTTTTCAAAAAGTTAACAATAAAAGGTTGTATAGGAATTCTTAATCCCACCATGAGGTGCGGGAGACCGATAGCAACGGAGCCCTGAGAAGGATGAGGAGCATAATCATTTGGGGCAAGAACCATGGCACTGCACCTCTTGGGGATCCGATATGATCAAATCATGGTTTGAACATCACGAAGACGTATAGTCAAAGAATGTAGTTTAAACACATAACGATCAAGGTGTTGGCCAGCAGCAATCCCTGGCCCTCAGTGTGTCCCACTTGAGGTTACTTCATCAGTGCGTCATTCAATCCCCACACTTTGGGAAGAGTCTGGTACGTCATCCTCACTCCTAATTAAGTGGCAGTGACGTTCATGACCTACTTCCATCTATATAAAGAAAAAAGAGTGGTCAGGTCACTGAAAGTGAACCATACCCAAGACTAAGACTAGTAACCCCCTACATTATAGGCCATGCACACCCTATGTCACCACATTGACAACCCAAACTTTGGCAAATGGAAGAGACATTCCGACTGAGTCAGAAGACCCTGAAAGATCGAAACCAATGTTCAAAATCCTAAAGCCTATCGATAACCCAACTGTTTCGATCCAAACAAAACTAAACATCTAAATCATTTCTGCCTATCAATGTTATCGTCTCTTAATCAGCCACAATCAAGCCCTTAATTTCCTATGAGGGAAGAAATTGTAGAGAATGCAAAGCTAGAAAGGACATACCATGGTTTATGGCGATGAAGGGTTCAGAAAGTTTAGGTAGCAACCGGAAGAATAGATGGAAAGTGGCAAAAACTAGCAGTGAAGAAGCTATCACAACGGCCAAAGAAGTATATGAGCAGAGAACACTGAAACTCCAAAAGTTTTTGAATGGCAAATTGAAAGGGAGAAGGAAGGCACCCTTAGTTTATAAAGGGATGCAATCCCACCGTTGGATCAGGAGGGTTATTAGTTACCCACGATCCAATGGTCCGAGGAGAATAGTGGCTAACTCATGATGACTCGATGCACATGCACCAATGTTGGAAGTAATTAT
The DNA here is from genome assembly GCA_026873985.1 of Saraca asoca. Lineage (NCBI taxonomy): Eukaryota > Viridiplantae > Streptophyta > Magnoliopsida > Fabales > Fabaceae > Saraca > Saraca asoca. Next base: position 19,514 of record JANHAO010004681.1, on the reverse strand, counting down.
TACCAGCCACCATTGGGAATCGAAGAGCCACACGTGCGAAATGAATAAGAGTACCAAACGACTCATTGGGGTCACGTGTCGCGCAGCACTAGGCCATGACGACATCTCAAGATCTCACATTCAAGTAAGTGTTAGCCATACACAAATTCTTGCATGAGCTACATCCAAGGACTGTTTCACACACAAAAATCTTGGGCGAGCAATCTCAAGACCTCACATTCAAGTAAATGTTAGTTATACACAAATTCGTACGCGAGCCACGTCCAAGGAGTGCTTCACGCACAAAAACCTTGCGTGGGCAATCTCAAGACCTCGTGTTCAAGTAAGTGTTATCCATACACAAATTCTTATGTGAGCCACATCCAAGGAGTGCTTCACACATAAAAACCTTGTGCAGGTAATCTTAAGACCTCGCGTTCAATTAAGTGTTAGCCATATACAAATTCTTGCACGAGCCGCATCTAAAGAGTACTTCAGGCATAAAAACCTTACGCGGGCAATCTCAAGGCCTCGCGTCCAAGTAGTGTTAGCCATACACAAAATTCTTGCGTGAGCTGGCATGACCGATTGATCATATGGCACATATCCTTTAAGTTGAAACTTACTAATTTAAGCCGATTGGCTTGAATCTTATTCTTATAATGAGGGTTGATTATCCCATTAAACACTTCACGTGGCGATTGTCGAGTGGTGATTTTGTAGGAGAAAGTCATGATGCCAATGGCAATCGATTAAACTATCCATGCAGCAGACTTGGAAAGATAGAGAGTACACACACAATGCTCAAAGCTTTATTAAAAGACCCCCCTCAATAAGGTAGATTTACATCAAAAGAGCTGATACACAAAGATAAAGCAAAAATTTAAAGTCTATACTTCTACAAAGGAAAGAAAAGAGAGCCATCTTCCAGGGGACAAACTCCTATAAGATGAAGCATGAACGAACACAACTATTCCTATTTATAGCCTTTCTCAGCAGACGATTCCTTTCCTGACTCCCTAAACCCAAAGCAATTCAAAAAGGAGTCAGGAATATAGCTAGCAAGGCTGGACTTCACAGAAGAACCGTGAAGAAATAATTGAAGATTTATACAAAACTTCCTAGAGGCCAACAAGAAAGGCTACCCAGGGAAGCCACGTGCAATAGACTATCCATGTCTCTAAAACTTCTATAATAGCCTATCCATGCTTCAGAGAGCTTCACCAAAAGGCAAATCGCTAGGAGAACAAGAGGCTTAACCAAGGTTCCATCTAACAATTTCGTAAAGAAGCAAGAAGAGCTTCACAAGTTTTATAAACCAATCCAGTTTCATCAAATGACCCAAAGGACATTTGGCTGTTCCAGATCGAATGGCTCAAAAATAACGAGATCGTCACGCCAATAACTGAAAACTATGCACAGTGAGAAGTATAGCTTAAAGCCAGGGAAATGAAAGCCTGAAAGACAGAAAAGAAAACGTGGCAGTCTGAGCATAATGACTTATCCATTCTATAGATTGCAAATAAAGACTTTAACTACCTGTTGTAACTCTCAGCCCGTAGAGTGAGCTGAAAGTTAGAGGACTTATCTTATGGGCATTTTCTGGAAACATAGTTTGGGCCGACCCAGGTCTGATAAGAGGCACAACTAATCAAATGAAGGCCTAGATTGGAGAATCAGGGTCGCTCAGTAAGGGCCCCAAGTTTTCGAGCATGAGCTGAAGACATTAAGCAAGGTTACAGCAGAGAACGCAGTTCACTGAGAAAGCCCTCAACCCATCAGCGAGGAGGCTACTGTCCCAGCCACCTTCTAGGATAATGGCCGAGCAAGAACAACAAGGTCAATCGAAGCTTCCAGTTCGCTCATCTTCCAACTCGCACACCAAAATTGAATACGCATACAGAGCCCAATCAGCAACCCAGGGCACACGTCTCTAACTGATAGCTCAGCCTCCAAACCTACACATCAGCTCCCTGAAAGTCCGACAATGATTTGTCCAGCATTAATTATCTGATGCCAAGCATTAAATGCCTAGAGCGGCAAAAATAATCATTGTGTTGTTTGTAAATGTACACTTGTAAACCTCCTCCTTTCTATAAATAAGAAGGGGTGGTCATCGTAAAAGGGTAGAGGAAAATTTTACATGCAGAAACTCTACCAAAATAGAAAGACAAAATACTATTCATCGAGAGGGAACACTGCTATTGTATTCAAATTCTGTAAAACAATCCTTCAGTGAGTTATCAAAGATCAGCATGGACGTAGGGGCTAACTTGACTTTAGCCGAACCACGATAAACTCCTGGTGTTTGTTGTTTCTTTCCCTTTTCATCACCTTTCTTTTCTGTTTTCTATCATATTCTAGTTGCAGTCTGGGGTAGTATTGAACTCAAACTAGTTGACTAAATTTTGGTTTCAACAGATTCATTTAACGCTTTTAAAGTAGAAGTAAAGAAATAATGTGGTAAGCAAATTGAAATTGTTAGAACAGATAGAGGTAGAGAATATTATAGTAGATACACTGAAGATGGACAAGCACTTGGCCCATTTGCTAACTTTCTTCAAGAGCATAGGATCGTTGCCCAATATACCATGCCTAATTTTCCAGACTAAAATGGCATTACAAAAAGAAGAAATCGAACATTATTGGACATGGTGTGTAGTATGTTAAAGCATTTCTAAGCTGCCTAAATCCTTATAGATTGAAGCTTTTAAGATGGCAGTGTATATATTGAACAAGGTTCTAACCAAGGCTATTCCAAAGACACCATTTAAGTTGTTTAAAGGTTGGAAACTGAGTTTGTGACATGTACGCATTTGGGGATGCCCATCTAAAGTAAGAGTTTATAACCCACAAGAAAAGAAACTAGACCCAAAGACTATTAGTGGATATTTCGTTGGATATGCTGAAAGATATAAAGGTTACAGATTGTTCTGTCCATCACATAGTACTCAGTTTGTGGAATCAAGAAATGCTATATTTCTTGAAAATGACTTAATTAGTGGGAGTAATCAATTTCAGGACATAGTTTTTGAAAAAGATCAACCTTCCACATCAAGAGAAAGATTGATTATTATTTGAGACACTCCTCAAGTTCAAACGAGTGCTATGCAACTAATCATTGAAGATCCATAATCTATTACTGATAATCCTATAGATCAAGTTGTTCATGAAGTATCTGAAATGGTTGAACAACCAGTTGGACAACATCACTCACAAGAAAATGTTGAACCAACATTAAGAAGATCTACAAGAGTAAGGAGATCAGTAATTTCAGAAGACTATATTGTGCATCTGCATGAATTGGACAATGATCTTGGAGCTAAGAATGATCCGATAACATTTTCACAAGCCATGAACTGCAAAGAATCTGATCTATGGTTGGATGTAATAAAAGATGAGATGAATTCTATGGCATCTATGGAGTCTAGGATCTTGTTGAGTTGCATAATGGGTGAAGGCCATTGGATGTAAATGGATTTTTAAGACAAAGAGAGACTCACTAGGCAACATTAAAAGATATAAAGTAAGATTTGTTGCTAAAGGATTTACTCAAAAAGAAGGAATCGACTACAAGGAGACCTTTTCTCCTATATCTAAGAAAGATTCTCTTCGCATTATTTTGGCCTTGGTTACACATTTTGATCTAGAGTTGCAGCAAATGGAAAATAACTTTTCTCAATAGGCAACTAAAGGAAATGGTATACATGAAACAACTTAAAGAGTTCTCCTCTAGTCAAGGTGAGCATTTTGTATGCAAGCTTAATAAATCTATTTATGGAATGTGATCTCTTCCTTTGGTTTTGAAGAGAATATTATAGACCAATGTATATATCACAAGGTTAGTGGGAGTAAGATTTGTTTCTTAATTCTGTATGTGGATGATATTTCGCTTGCATCCAATGATAAAGGTTTATTGCATGAGGTGAAACAATTTTTCTCTACAAGTTCCAATATGAAGAATATGTGTGATGCTTCTTATGTCATTAGCATAAAGATCTTTACAAATAGACATAAAGGTATTTTAAGTCTATCACAAGAAACCTATATCAATAATATTTTAGAGAGATTTCAGATGAAAGATTGTTCACCTAGTGTTGCCCCTATTGTTAAAGGGGATAAGTTCAATTGTCCCAAGAATGATTTCGAAAAGGAGCAAATGAAGAACATCCCTTATGCTTCAGTTATTAGCAGTATAATATATGCTCAAATCTGCATCAGACCTGACATAGCATTTGTTGTTGGTATGTTAAGAAGATATCAGAGTAATCCAGGTATAGACCATTGGAGAGCTATTAGGAAAGTTTTAAGGTACCTTCAAGGGATGAAGAACTACATGCTTATATACAGATGAACAAATAACTTAGAGGTGATTGGTTATTCAGATTCAGACTTCGCTGACTGCATTGATTCACGTAAATCAACATTCGGGTACATTTTCATGCTTACTAGTGGAGTTGTATCATGGAGGAGTATGAAGCAGACTTTGACAACTACTTCCATTATGGAGGCTGAGTTTATTTCTTGTTTTGAGACTACGATGCATGGTGTATGGATAAAGAGTTTCATTTCTATGCTTAGAATAATTGATTATGTGTCTATGCCATTAAAGATATTTTACAACAATTCAACTGCAGTCTTTATGACTAAAAATAATAAGAGTGATAATCAAAACTAGGATATCGATATTGAGTACTTAGCCGTAAGAGAACATGTTAAGAATAAATCAATGATCATTAAGTATATTAGCATTGAATTGATGATAGTAGAACCTTTGATAAAAGGATGCTAGCATTCAGGTTTAAGGATCTTGTAGAGTGCATGGGCCTTGGTCCTTTAGTTTGATTTCATTATATGAGACAATATTATTTTTAATGAAACTCTACTTTAGTTATGACTTTTTCTCATTTTTGTTTTATATATGTGCATATGCTTATTTTGTTTGAGAAATATCAATAAAGTTTGAACCTAGAATAAACGTAGAATTTATTCATTCGGTATTCTGAACTAATGTTAAGATACAAATATATGTGATATATGGAAGATAATACTCATTATAAGAGGAACTATCGATATGATTCATGTATTTGTTTCTTACCTTGGCAAATTCTGGTATATATATTAGCCAAGTGGAAGAATATAAAATAAGGCTTTGTTGTTGCACTGGTGGATAAAGCTTTACCAGATTAGTGCAATAGCCTATCGGAAAGTTAAGAAAAGATAAAAATAGCAAGTCTTTTATCTCTTTATTTTTTGGCCACTATATCAATACAATTAGGACAAAGATTTGGAAAAGTTCAGATAAATCCTATCAAACTGAAATTTTTAAATTTTTCATGATGGACTGAAAGTCTTATAAATAAAGGTGTTTAAGTCTCTAATGTCATTAACTATTCATTCAGCAAGAATACCATCGTTCTGAGAGATCGAGAGATATTGGAAGCTCCCTAACGCAATGTAAAAGGAAGGAGAGGCAGCAATCAAAAATCAATTATTAGAAATAATAAATTTAATCTAGCTTTTGTTATCGCTTTTATTTTTGATACTTAAGTGTTTAGTATATGCTTACATCATAAGGCTACAATTTAATGAAAACATCAATTCCACGCTACTTATCTGTTTGGACCGTTTCACTAACCAAAATTTAAATATAAATTTAAGTGCAACGTCTTTTATGGTTATATAGTTTTCCAAACTATTTAGTAATTCAAGTAAATGCTAAAGTGATGATTTTTTTATTTCTACTTTTCTATTAAATATGACGAAGAACCGGCCTCCGCGTCTAAGCGGTAATGTTTGGCGTCTTAAAGTACAATACAAGGGGTAAGGCTCAATTCTTCAGGCGCCAATCCCAGTCCCTCTTAGAACAAAACAAATTATATTAAACATTATGAAAAAACAAAATCATATATATATATATATATATATATAAAAGTGGGTCCTGGCGCCAGCAGCAGGCTAGCGGCCACTTAGCAGTGAAAAGAACTGCCAAGAACTAAGAATATTTCAAAAGGTAGAGAATTGGACTGAGTACACGCTTCCTTCCCTACCTATTGCCTGCCCACGTCGTTAAGAGCTTCTCTTCCCTCAAATATCATACTATATTAATGACTTGAAAGTAAGTACAAGATATGTTTGGATGTTTCTATTCGACCACATTTGTCCTCCAATTGAACTGTCCGATATTCCATTTCCATTGTTTTTCGATCAATTCTATGGAACATCCTTTGAATGCCACTCCAACCCATTTCCTTTCTCTCAAAGTTTCAATCTTTCTTCGAAGTAGCAAACAAAGAGAGAAAATGATTGCTGTTTTTGTTGACAGTTGCTGAAGTTGCTTCCTTCATCCCTCAGAATGCCTCACAGAATACTTCTACTTGAAGGTTTACATTTTCTTAGCTTTAGTATTCAGAATCTATCATTTCCTATCAATCTAACAATCATTGATTTGTTATATAAACTGCAGGGATATCTCCATCACCTTCTGAGGACTTGCAGATCTCTTTGTCCGGTCACAATTCTGAAGCATTGTTCTTTTTTCTTGGAGGGATTGTAGTGCTCATCATATTGCTGATTCTTCTGTTTGTGTTTCGAAAGCGTGTTATACAGCCAAAACTGATTGAAAAGATGGTTTCTGCTAAACAGCAGCAGCAAGGTACACAGAAATTGACATTAGTTAGAAATCCAAAATCTTTGTAACAATTATTTTATTTTTTAAATTTGCTACATAAGTTGTTTTCTTCGAGGATATTTGTGCTTACCATGGATATTGCTCTTATTTGTGTTGGCATTGGAAAACACAATCGAATCAGAACCAGCAGAGATGATGACGATGATAGTTCCAATTAAACAGAAGCAAGGTATTTGAATTTAATCTTCATTGAACCTGACACTTCATATATAACACAATATCATTATAAAACGTCAATATTGAAGTTTCTATGTGTATCCAGCATCCATGGAGTTGTTAAGTGGCAGCCTTCGGACAATTAGCTATTTCGATTACCAGACATTGAGGAAGGCAACCAAGAATTTTCATCCCAGTAATCGTCTTGGAAGTGGTGGATTCGGGCCTGTCTATGGGGTATAGTTACTGAATCTAATAAAGCTTGCTTTCATAGAAAATTTAATTGTCGATTTCAGAACCTGAACCTTTAACGATAATCTAGGAAGCATGTATACCTCAAAAAATGAAATGTATCTATGTGCATATGCCGTGTCATGTCCTATATTTTTTAGACATGTATATATGCTCCTGTGTCACTGTGCCAGCGTTGATGTTGTGTCCAGTATTCATATTAGTGTTCGTGCTTCATAGACCTGATGCATCTATATGTAGTATAATTTTTTTTTTCTTACATGAATATAAACATTGAAGACTTCTTTGCTGTATTCACCAAACTGACAAACTAGGTAAGTGAACAATGTTTGGTGGTTCATGTAAATTTGAGTGATTAAAAGCACTTGTATACTAGGTTGTTAAATAGCTCATCTTTGGAATTTGAGGTTCATATTATTGTCCTTTTGTTGGTTAGGATCCTAACCTGTGTTCATGTTTTGGACAGGGAAAGTTAGCAGATGGAAGGCTGGTTGCTGTCAAGAAATTGTCTCTTAACAAATCTCAACAAGGAGAAAAAGAGTTTCTGGCAGAGGTGAAATTGATCACAAGCATCCAACATAAAAATCTGGTTCGTCTCCTCGGATGCTGCACAGATGGACATCAAAGGATACTAGTGTATGAATACATGAAGAACAGAAGTTTGGACCTCATAATATATGGTATCTGTTCTTATCTCTATGATCTTTCTGGTTGCCAAATTTCACCACTTTCATTGGAGCAGGACAATGATAAATGCGTAGTTAGTTATTTGATGGAATTAAAGATTTGAAAAAGATTGCCTACTTTGGATTATGCTCTTGCCATGTAGGAAACAGTGATCAGTTTCTGAGTTGGAGCACTAGGTTTCAAATTATTCTTGGAATAGCACGGGGTTTGCAATACCTCCATGAGGATTCACATGTGAGAATTGTTCATCGAGATATCAAAGCAAGCAACATTCTTCTTGATAACAAGTTTCAGCCGAGGATTGGAGACTTTGGGCTAGCTAGGTTCTTCCCTGAAGACCAAGCTTACCTCAGCACTCAGTTTGCTGGAACATTGTAAGTTATTTATTCAAATGATACTGTTGCATTGACCTCTGATTAACAGAAAAAAATGGTATATAATTTGAAAGTTAACTCACCATATTCATCCCTCAGTCAATCATGATGTCATCTTTATGGTTATAGAGATAATCAAATCTTCCATTTCTGATGAGAAGTTTAATGGCAATGCATATTTTAACACAATCAAAAACTAGCTTATTTGAAGATTTAAAGACAGATCCATAAATTCATTCCAAAAATCTTTATAATTTGCATGTAAGTTTGTCTATATGATGGTCTTCTTGTCCTTTTTGTTCAGAGGTTATACAGCTCCTGAATATGCAATTAGAGGAGAATTGTCAGAAAAGGCAGACATCTATAGTTTTGGAGTTCTTGTGCTTGAAATCATCAGTTGTAGGAAAAACACAGATCTTACTCTTCCATCAGAAATGCAATACCTCCCTGAATATGTAAGCTCTCACATCCTTTTACTACAATCACTCATTTCATCTCACAAGCTTTCACTCATTTACACGAATGTTATAATTTGAATTAAACTGATCCAATCTATTTAGATTCTGACAAGAGTGCAACTTTTGCATAAATTGAAGTGCAACTAGTATATTTCTTTCTACCGTACCTGAAATTTTCATTTAAACCACAAATTTAATATACTTGTGTAAATCTTGATTATAGGCATGGAAGCTCTATGAGAAGTCAAGCTTAATGGATATAGTAGATCCAAAACTGCGAGAACAAGGATTTGTGGAAAAGGATGTGATGCAAGCAATCCATGTGGCCTTCTTGTGCCTTCAGCCTCATGCAAATTTGAGGCCTCCAATGTCAGAGATAGTGGCATTGTTAACATTCAAAATAGACATGGTTAGAACACCAATGAGGCCAGTCTTCCTTGATCGAAGGCCTAAAAAGGATGACGATGACCATTCCTGGGAAGCCATATCAGAGGCTTCCCCTTCTCCACTGGCCACCGGTGGTTCTGCTTCTCTTCCTAAAGCATCAAATTAGAGGCCACTGCTTCACTAGACATTCTGTAATCTGTATTATATACATATTTTGTATCTGCCAATCATTGAAGTCTTGAAAGTACTAATACACTAAAATATGTATTAATTTAGAGGTGACAAATTTATATTTTATTTGCCCATTTTGTATCTTAAGATAGAGAAACCAAAGCAATTTTGAATTATACTATCAGTTATAACCTGCATGTTTATCTATTTCTCTCTGCATTAATCACTTAAACAATGAAATTAGTTAAAATGGGCCCAGCACATGAATAACAACGGTCTCACACACATTTACAGGAGCACTTTCCCCTCACAGTAAATTTATTGTGATATATTAATATTTTGTAGTTATCATTGCTACATAACCTCGAGATATTCAACATGAGAAAGACTGAATACAAGAATGGAAAAGCACAATGGTTTATGCCATCAAGTTGCTTTTGGTGGGATACAAACAGGAAGAGAGAGACGAAAAAAGGTATATACACAATAATACGGACTCACAATGACATTACTTTATGAGAGGAAGTGTGTAAGGTCATTTGACTCACAATGATATCACTTAGTAAGTTTCGAAAATTTGTCATTTGCCTCACAATGATATCACTTCATAAGTTTTGAAAATATTTCATAGAAGGATGAGTGCTTTTGTGAGTAAAGTGTTGTAAGAAAAGCAAGCCTGCTAGCTCCCTTGGAATTGAATTCAGCATGGCAGATATTAAATTCTTGCCCCGACACACATTGAATGCCATTTCTTGATCATCAGCACTGGCCATGGTTCAGAATCAGAACACAGCCACCTTGTTTCTCTTTTTAGCCAATAAGCCTAATCCAATCCCAACCCAAATTGTAACCATTATCTCCAATATCTTCTCTTCCCTTGTGTCCTTTTCTCATTAATCTCGAAACATCTCTCTTTCAATTTCCACTTCCACCGTTCCCTCCAAAAGAAGTATGCTCCATGACAATAATTAAAAAGAGAAAAAAAAGACTTTTTGTTCTATGCCTTTTGGAGCTTAATCCTTAGAGCACGAACAGGATAATAGTTTCAATGTTTAAGCTTGTCCTTGTGCCTATATATATATATATATATATATATATAATTGTGTGATTATCTACGGTTGGAGAAACCTCTTCCCTCATCCATTTATGAGGTAAAGCAAGAAGGAAACTAGAAAGGAAAAAAGAAAAAAAAATCCAGTGAAAAAGCAAAAATTCCATCTTATATATAGAGTAAGAAAATATACTTCTGTAAAAAGAGAGAGATAGACACAAGTAGTAGCTCTACTACACATATAGGACCTACTCTTGTATGTGTCTCTTTTTCGGAATTCTTACTCCTAAGTAGGATAGAATTCTTTGGAGAAAGACAATAAAATGCAAGAAAAATGTGTACATTTCTTCTTAAAATCACATTGGCATTGAGAAAAACATATAATACATCATGGAAGAAGTGATTTCGATTGTATATTGCTGAGCAGAGCCCATGATTCTACCTGTTGTGCAATGGATTTGGACCTGTAGGAACAACTCTTTTATCATCAGAGATTGTGTTGTTGTCAGAGCAAGACGAGTAGCGGCCGAGTTGAAAGGTCTTGCACTTGTGGCCATCACCTGGTACCTTGTCTGTGTTCTTCTTCTTTGCATCATCAAACAAATTATTCATAAGAAAACCCTTTCTTGATGCTGCTGCGTTTGACTCAAAACAAACCAAGAACAAAAGGCACAACAGCAGTATTAGCACAGCCAATCTCATTTCACCAATTTTACTTCAACAGCAGAAAAGAGCAAAGGTAAAATATGAAGACACACAAAAGAGATTTTTATATATTTCAAAAAAGACCAGAGAAAGAGAGGCAAAAGGAATTGGTAATGCTGATATTAGTGAAACAGTGGGGAAGAAGAGGGAGCTTCTTAGAGAGCATAAGAGGGTTAAACTTAAGAGGACATTATTAACTATGGCACCTCGCACCTCGGATATGCAGTAAAAGACCTTTTTGATACATCACATCTCTCTTGCTCAGAGATTTCACCAAACCTCATTAATTCACTTCAATTCCACTTTACATTTATAACTAATTCAAACCAAACAGAATTCGATCACTTAAATTGCTAGACTAAAATATGGACCTCAAACCACCACAAGACACTCTCTAGGTATATATTATGTATTATGAGATATTAAGTTATTAACTATAAATTGACACGTAATACGATTAACTGATAAGATTTAAATATAAATAATTATATCTATCAGTTTGTAGTTGATTTCATACAATACATGACATATGTGTAAGAATTTCCCAACCACAACATTCTGCTTCTGAGGCCTGTTCACCCTACCCACTCACTAAGTCTTGGACCCTCTTTCTCTCTAAAACCCAACGGTATATATGAGAGATCAGGAAACAACCTTCTTCAACGGAGGTTCACCACGTGCTGTTTAAGTTAGGGACCGTTCTACATAAAAAGCTGACACTATAATTAAGAAAAAGAGTATTGCAGAAAGGCAATATTAATTGGGTGGTTTTGACTGTAGAAATAGAATCAGTATCTTGCTTTTGAAGCACGTCATGGCTGAGAGGTTTTTGATTGAATGAATGATGATGGGAAGTGATAACATAGGGTTGTGGCTTCTTGTTTTACATGTATTTGTGTGGAACACAGAAAACCTGGGAGTAGGTTGTTGCCGACGCCGGAATTAAGAAACGACAGTTTCTGCATCATTAAAGCCGGCCATTTCTGTTAAGAACATAAAAGCTTGTGAAAAGAAATAAAGGTTTATACTATGAGGTTTAATAGACAGTTGGAGAACTTATAAGGGAAGATTGGAATTAACAAAGCTGTTCAATGTTACCCTAAACAGGCTCTGCTCCATTAACAAAAATTGCTTGCAATTTATATCCGAATCCTCGTTCATATGATAAATTTATAATCTGGAACTTTACAAACTTGTCATAATCAAGCTGTCGATCCAGGAGCGTGAACATGGGTGAGCAAATCATGTGAATCTGTTGGAAGATGAAGTGACATTTAGAAAACAATTAAGGTGTTGATAAAGTAAGGTGTTGATAAAGTAATTACTCATTAGCTAATTAACTGAGGTTATGATTTCCATTTGAAGTTTGGAAATTGGCCCACTTGCCTACGATTCATGCATGCCCACAAAAAGATTGTCTCGAGCCAGGTGACCTGCTTGGCCCATGGTCAAAATTTAGTATTAACTTCCTGCATAAAACAACACAGCTATGTGGAGATGAACACGTGGGTGAGATTTTTTTTTTTTGGTTTTGGCCTTGAGTGGTGGAGATTAAGATTGCTAAGTATGTGTCTTCCTACGATAACACGACGGCATGATGTTTCATTGTCTATTGGATCCGCCAAAATACCATCTAAAGAATACAAATGCTTGTATGAACTATGTTAAGTATAACATCTAATGTGTCATAACTTAGTCTCATCCATCTATGATTGCGTGTGATATAAGGAAAATGGCGATTATGCACCATGCCCTAGTTTCTTTTGTATTTAGAGGAATATCTCATGACCAAGCTCATTCGTGGTCTTCTCTAGCCCTTGATAATAGGTATTTTCCAGACAATACAAATTGGATTGACAAAAGTCTAACAGAAGATAAGTCTAACCAGAAAAGGTCTAAATTGTCCAAGAAATTGAGGTCGCTCAACGAAGACACCGGCTCACCAACCGCAAGCTCAAGATGCAGGGCGAGGTTAAGACAACAACCTCAACTCGCTAGAGATGAGTTCCAATTTGCTGGTCGAGGTAGGTCGCTCAACACAGCCTTAGGTCCCTAAGATAGTGACCCAAGCATAAATGTGGAAGCCTAGTCAGCAGCAAGTGACACATATCCCTAACTAATAGGTCAGCCTCTAAAATTGACACATCACCAATAGTCCGACAATGATTTGCCCAATATTTATTACCAGGCGTAAAGTATTAATTACTCACAGCGACAGAAATGATAACCTTGCTATTTATCAAATTATACTTGTAACTCTCCCTACTTCTATAAATAGGAGGGGGGATCATTGTAACAAGTAAGGAAGAAATTGCATGCAAGAGCACTAATATTGTAACTCTGCTCAACTAAATAGAGAAACCATTGCATTATAGAAAATACAAACCACTATGGACATAGAGGCCATATTAGCTTTAGTCGAACCATGTTAAAAAGCTTCTGTGTCTATTGGTCTTTATCCTTCTCATTCTCTTTCTTGTTAAAACTCATGTTATCAACTCGTAGTTTAAGGTATTGAGGAACTGTTCATGTTGACTAAGATTTGGGTTTATTAAACTAAATTTTACCGTCAACATCTTAGCACTAGAAAAAGGGCCCCTAACTGCGTTCTCTCTTTCTTTGGTTAATTGTCTAACTGCAATGGCGAGAGGAAGAATCACTAGAAGCTCGGGCACTGTCACTGGCCAACTTGATGGTCATGTACAATAGTAAAAAGAAACATTACTAGCTAGAGGCTCAGTCTTCCTTGCAACAAGTGCCTCTGCCACCCTAATAAGTGTTGCCACTGGTATGGCGCCTTTCATTCCCCATTAACTTGTTGCCATCGACACCAATGGAGCTCAAGCATAGTTCTAGTGTCAGGAAACGCTTGAAAACATTGTGAGAGAGTTAGCCGATGTGGTGAGGGCATTGGGCCAGGCATAAGCCTAGGGCACATAAAGGCAACTTGAGGTTGCTGCGCCCGGAGGGGGGGCCCCAGTAGCCTGAGACCCAACAAGAAAAGGTTGTTAGAGAAGAGCATCAATGAGCTAGTTCTGTCTATTCATCCAACTCATGGCTAAAATCATAAGTTCATCAAGTCTGTGAAGATGATGAAGAAGACAATCAGCGACATCAATGTTTATGCCGAGATAGAAGTTTGAGTGAGACTGACCATGAGCATAGGTCAAATCATTATTCGTCGGGTCACGAGCACGGTAGAAAGCACAAACCTCAGATTGCCATTCCCGCGATCAATAGGATGATGGAAGCTATCGCACCACTAACTGATGGTTCGAGACTCAGGACCTAGTGATCGACGAGCTGCTCTAAAGGGTGAAACAGCTAAAAAAAAGACCAATGGTTCATAATAGCCAAGGTAGTTATGAGGAGAGGACGTCATTCACCCAGGAGATCAAAATAGAACCTCTTCCTCGAAGATTTAAAGTCCTTAATATCTCACCATACAATAGGGACACCAATTCGTATAACTATTTAGATGTATTTAATATCCAAATGGACCTCCAAATTACAAACCCACTAGTCAAATGTTGAGTATTCCCCACGACACTTAGGGAAATACCCAGGACGCGGCTCAGAAGTCTTCCTGCTCGTAGCATTCATAGTTGGGATGAATGCCAAACAAAATTCCTCAACTAGTTCAAGGTGCTTAAGAGGTAGCTTGTGTCATCCTGCCACCTTGCAATGATCTTTCAATGAAGAGATAAATCACTAAGGATTACATTGCACGATTTAGACGTGAGGTTTGCAACGTCGAGAACCCTTCAGACAAGAGCATCCTTACAACCATTTTGGCTGGGCTTCGTAAGGATGGCAAGCTCTATAAGAGCATACACAAGTCTCCAGTAAACGACTTAGGTGAGTTTTATGACTGAGCTGCTAAAGAAATAAGGTGGAAAGAGACTTTCGATGTGAAGAAACCTAATTAGAAAGATGAGGTAGGTGACTCCAATCAGGGCAAGAAGAGGAATAATGGCAGGAGCAATAGCAGCGACCAAAAGGGTGGTTCCGATGGCTAGGTCGTGAAGAAAGCCAAGGTTGAGTAACCTCAACGCTAAGGTCGCTATGACAACTATAGCATCCTGTCAGAAACCTCAGACCTCATTTTCACAATAGAGAGCAATAATGAGGACTTTGGGAGGCCCAAGCCCTTAAAAGTTCCCCTCGAGCGAATAAACAAGAATAAGTTTTGTGTCTATCATAATGAGGTTAGGCACAATACTTTAGACTGCTGGGTGCTTAAAGACACCATTGAATACCTCATTAAGAGAGGTCACATGAGGGATTACTTGGTGCGACCCCCTGGACAGCGACCTCCATGGCTTCACTAACCAGCTCAACATTAGCACCAGCAGACTCTCAAACATAAAGGGGCACCCTCAGTGAGGACCATATTTATCATTCATGGTGGACCCTATATTACTGGAACTTCAAAGAGGTCCCATGACTAGTATGTGCAAAAGGCAAAGCATGTCTTGTTTGCAAGGTGTGATGAAGTTGAGGCACCAATAAAGAAGGTTAGAACGAGCTTCAGTTACATCACTTTTAGTAGCAAAGATGCTTAGGGAGTACATTCTCCGCATAACAATGCTGTGGTCATTCGAGCCAAAATTAGCAATGCTAAGGTGTAGAAAATCATGGTGGATATAGACTGCTCGGTAAATGTAATGTACCAGTAGTGCTTTGACCAGATGGACATAAACCCCAACCAACTTAAGCCTTCCCCAGAACTTCTTTTTGGCTTCATAGGAGATTTAGTAATCCTGGCAGGACAAATCAAGCTCTCTATAACCTTTGGAAATTTAGGCTATCAAGCCACTACCTTGGCTAACTTTCTGATTATTGACTCTTCATCAACATATAATGTGGTGTTGAGGTGACCAGTGATGAACAACTTACATATAGTCATGTCACTCAAAATGCTCACCATCAAGTTCCTAACCTTGAATGGAGTTGGATATGTATGAGGAGAGCAAGAAGTGGCCTGACGATGTTATGAAGACGCAGTTGAAATGGAGGAAAGAGGAAAGAAGATTGATGTGGTCTCTAGAGGATAGTTGTGACCCATGAGCTCGACTGATGTAAGCTATGACTTAGACTCTCGTGAAGTGGGTGTTGAAAAGATGATGGGTCCAATGGAAGAACTCAGTGAGGTCTAAGTCAATGAGGTAGATGTTGAAAGATGCCTTAAATTAGGAAAGAATCTATCCCCAGGCATCAAGACCAAGCTAATAGAGTATCTCAAAGCAAATCTTGATGTCTTCACCTGGAACCATGAAGACAAGGCTGGGATCGACCTGAAAGTCATGTCACACAGATTAAATGTTGATCCTCGCTATAAGCCAGCTCACCAGAAGTGAAGGCTAATGACTATTGAATGGTATGAGGCATTAAAAGAGAAGTGGATAAACTCTTAGCGAATAAGTTTATCCGGGAAGCACACTATCCCACTTGGGTAGTCAATCTTATTCTTGTAAAGAAGAAAAATAGAAAGTGGAGAATTTGCATTGACTTCACTGACCTTAATAAGGTATGCCCAAAGGACAGCTTCCCCCTACCGAGGATTGATTAGCTTGTGGATGCAATGGTAGGATATGAACTCCTAACTTTTATGGATGCTTACTTGAGATATAACTAGATTTCCATGGCTTCACAAGATGAAGAGCACACATCATTCATCATCGATTGTGGATTGAATTGTTACAAAGTGATGCCTTTCGAGCTAAAAAATGCGGGAGTAACTTATCAGCGGTTGGTGAACATGATATTTAAAAATCAAATTGGAAAAATAATGGAGGTGTACGTGGATGATATGTTGGTGAAGTATGAGCAAGTTCCCAACCATGTCCATGACCTAGGGGAAATGTTTCAAATCCTAAGGAAGTACCAAATGAAGCTAAATCCGTATAAATGCACATTCAAGGTTGCTTCCAGAAAGTTTCTCAGCTTCATGGTAAATAGTAGGGGGATTAAGGCAAATCCTGAAAAGATCAGAGTTCTCATTGACATGAGATCCCCCATTAGGCCTAAAGATGTCTAGAGGTTGAACAGTCAAGTCATGGCATTGAGCAGGTTTATCTCCAAAGCAACGAATAAATGTGTCCCTTTCTTTGACGTCTTGAAGAAGGCAATGAGGTTTAAATGGACGCAGTAATGCAAAATTGCCTTTCAATGGCTTAAACAGTATCTTAGGCGAGCTCCTCTTTTGTCGAAGCCAAAAGATGGCAAGAAGCTAATCATCTATTTGGGAGTATCCTAATACACCCTTAATGTGACTCTGATGCAAGAAGAAAATGGAGCTCAATTTCCCATTTACTACATGAGTAAAAGATTACTAGATGTGGAGATAAGGTATTCACCTATAGAGAAACTTGCCTACTACCTAGTAGTTGCCTCAAAAAAGCTGCGACCTTATTTCCAAGTACACAACATAGAGGTACTGGCACAATTCTCACTCAGACAAGTCCTACAAAAGATGAATATCTCAAGATGTCTCCTCAAATGGGCAACTGAGCTAGCTCAATTTGAAATTGAGTATAAGCCTAGACTGGAGATCAAAGGGTAAGCTCTAGCAGACTTCATAGCAAAATTCACTGGACCTATGCAAGAGGAAGTGAAGACATTAGAAGCTCCAAGTTGGAAACTATACATTGACGGGTCATCAAGCGAGCAAAATGCGAACGTGGGGGTGCTCCTTATCAGTATAGAAAAGCATAAAATCCTCTGTGCACTAAGGTTTGGCTTTCAGGCTATGAACAACGAAGTCGAGTATGAAGCTTTGTTAGCTGGACTTTGACTGGCCAAAAAGGTGTAAGCTAAAAGATTGAAAATTTTTAGTAATTCTCAGCTTATTGTCTGCCATGTACAAGGAGAGTACCAAACTCGAGGGTCAAAGATGACCACTTACTTGCAGAAAGTCCAGGAATTGCTAAGGTTATTTTAGCATTATGAGGTCAACCAAATATCACAAACCCAGAATATGCACGCTAATGCCTTAGCTCGCCTAGCCATGACCAAAGATGCTAACTTCCTAGGGGCAATCCTAATAGAATTCCTCTCGTCCCCAAGCATAGAATAGAAGGATGCTTTGATGACAATTGCTAGGATGACGGGTTCCTAGATGAACCCAAACCTAGACTATCTGTGAAGTGACAAATTACTAGAGGATAAGCTTAAGGCCCAAATATTGCAAGCTCGAGCAGCCAGATATTGCATCTACGACTATGTACTGTACAAAAGAGGGTTCTCAACCCCATTTCTAAGATACATTGATGGCCCTGATTGTGATACTATCTTGGAAGAAATCTATGCCGGCCATTGTGGAAACCACATTGTAGGGCTATCTTTAGCTCAAAAGGCTTTTCGACAAGGATTCTATTGGCCCATGATGAAACATGACATGATTGAACTCATTAAAAGGTGTGACAAATGTCAAAGATTCATGAAGATCCCACGAGCCCCGCTAGCCTACTTGCAATAGATGGTTAGTCTGTAGCCCTTTACAATATGGAGAATGGACCTGATAGGACTGTTCCCTACAACTTGTGGAAATTGCAAGCATGCAGTAGTGGTTGTAGACTATTTTACCAAATAGGCAGAGGCAAAGGAGCTCATAGAAATTTATTTTGTAAAGATAGAAAAATTTGTATGGAGTAATATCGTTTCCAGATTTAGGGTCCTCTTGTAAATTGTAATCGATAATAGGACTCAGTTCAATAATGAGCAATTCTTCAAATTCTGTAATGATCTCAAGATTACGAAGAGTTTCTCGGTTGTAGGCCATCCACAAGCCAATGGGTAAGTTAAAACTATTAACAAGATCATCAAATAGATCTTGAAGAAGAGGCTGGAAGCTAAAAGGAAGCATGGGTAGACGAGCTACCAAAAGTGCTCTAGGCTTATAGAACCATAGCCCGTAACACTATAGGAGAAACTCCCTTCTCAATGGTATATAGATCTGAGGAAATGATCCCAGTAGAACTTAAGGTGGCATCACAACAGAGGATTACCTTTGATTCGGAAGATAACGACTAACTACTTGCCGTGAATCTAGATCTTGTAGAAGAAATAAGAGAAAGAGCTTGCCTTAGGGTCACGACCTACTAACAACGGGTCGTAAGATATTACAATCGAAAGGTTCAAGCTTGAAGCTACAAACTTGATAACCTTGTTCTATATCTTATCCTTCTTGGTGCTTGCAAGGCCAACAAGGGGACTCTAAGGCTGAATTGGGAGGGCTCGCACCTCGTTAAGAAAGTTATTGGCCATAGAGCTTATCATTTGGTAGACATGGACAGGACAAAGTTCTCTCAAGCTTGGAATGCTGAGCATTTTCACCTGTATTATCAGTAAAGATCCAAATTTTGTAAATAATTCAAAAAATTGTAAGAACTCTTAAATGTGCCATGGATTGTTTATATCTGTATTTGATTATTTCTGAATCAAGTTTCAATAAAATCTCACATTGGAAGCAAGCAATGTATCAGATGAAGAATGCTAGTTAGATTGTAATTCATTAGGCTCTCATTTTTGTAAAAATTTGCCAAGTCATTTGGAGTAGTCAATCATGAGACTGATAGAAAACAAGTAAGAATGTTGCAAAA
>JANHAO010004680.1:0-23797 GCA_026873985.1 Saraca asoca | reverse complement strand
GCCATTTTACACTGGATTCTCAGTAAAAACATAATCTAGATGTCTAAGATCAAAATCTAGGTAAAACCTAACCCAATTTCATGAAAAATTGTTCAATTACAATATATGTTTTCAGGAAAAAACAAATTGAGTTTTACTTAATTTGATAATTTCCATTTATAGCCATAGTAGGATTAGATTGGCTCTGATACCACTTACTGGAAAAATTTAATAGGATACAATCTAATCTCTAACATATGAGATGTAATAACAAACACAGTTATTAAATTGAGAGAGTTAGGATATGTAGAAATACCTAAAAAGCTCAAAGATGAAGAAACCATTTCAGATCTGTGCCCTGTAGAGAAGGAAAAGAAGAGAAGCTATTCCTATTCCACGCAGAACACTTTGATCAGTTTCAGATCGAAAAAATTGAACTTCTGATGGCGGTTAGGAATAGAGGCCTCCCCTGTGAATATAAAGTAGATGGGTTAAGCCTACCCATCATGGTAAGCCTATACACAGGGCTCAATATCTACTAAGCCCATCAAAATGATCACAAATAATTGGGCTTGATAACAACAAGCTCAAATAATATGACATTCAATTAATTTGAGACATTATAGAATTATGTCAGTCCATAAAAAATTCCAACATAAACGATATATCAAATACTAGTTTCATTAGACCAATCAACTATAAACATTTATAAAACAATTTAATTTATGTTTTAAAATAATAATAATAATTAAGAAGGAAAGACATGAATAGAAGTTTTTAAAATTTGGTAGAAAATCAATATATAAGCTATAAAATATGTTTTTCAATAGGAATAAAACCAAAACATACAAAATTGTTTTTTTTTTCTTGCAGCAAACCAAGAGACAACTCTTTCATTGTTTTGATTTTTCTAATAAATTGAAAATAAAAACACATTATTCACATAGAGCTTTCACACATACACCTATAAAATTCAAATGAAATCTATTAACAAATTTAAATTGAAAATCAAGTATAGATAACTTTATTAAAATAATTTTTTTAAATAGATCATTTTTATAAAGAACAAGGATAAATAACATTAATCAAAGTTGTTTATAATTTAAAAATTAGATGATATATTATTAAAATTAATTAAATTTTGAATTATTCAACTCAATGAAATATTAAAATATTTTAATATTAAATATTTAAGTATAATAAATAAAAAAATTTAGTTGAAAATTATTTCAAAAATAGTGAATGGGATATGAAATTGCATTATTCCATGTAGATATTTTAATAATTTAATAGCGAAATAATTCTAATAAATAATTTATTATTAAAATTGATATTTTCATTAAAGAGATAAATAAGTAATTATCATCAAACTGATTTATAATTTAAAAATCAAAGAATATTATTGAAATTTTTATTTAAGATTTAAAATTATATAGATTATTTAGATATTAAAATAATTTAAATATCAAATAAAAACATAAAATTATAAAAATAATTTTGACGGACAAACTTTTAATAAAATTAGACAGTTTTTTTTTTCTTTTTTAACTTAGGTGGTATATTTGACGCATAGTTTTATGGTTTTAAGTTTGTATCTATGATGTATTATTATCAATACGTTTTTCTATTATAAAATTATCATAGATTTAATGACATAAAAATTCATAGAAATCAGATATATAAAATAATTGAAATTGAAATTGAAAATCATACTATTCAATTCAAATTAAAAATCAATTCCAAATACTTTTTTTAATAATTTGAAAGTAAATTACAGATAATTCTTGTTTAAAAATTTGTTTTCTAATATGTTGAAGATTAGTTACACATAGTTACTTCTCTAATTGATTATTTTTTTTTAAAAAAGATAATTTCAATATTTTATTATAATTTATATCTTATATAAAATAAAATATATACTTATAATATTTAATTAAAAAATTACTTTTGACAGAAAATTCTTTAATGAAATTTGCTTACAAGTGAAAGTTTTTTAGTAATATATATAGAGATTTTTTAGGGCATATAAAAAGAGAGCACAATTTTTATGTGAGAATAAAATGAGTGAATTGTAGTAATTAAATCTTTGTATTAATGATCATAATTAAAATATAAAATTATATGAATTTTTTTAATGATCATGTGACTTTTAGTTATGTTTTACCTCAAGCCATTAATGCAAAATCTGATAGTTATGATTTACTTTTTTCACTCTCATGCTCTTGCTTAATATGCTTGTAAATTTTTGCCTATTTTATCTTTACTGAATGTCCAATCACTTCACACATTATATGAGTTTAGGTATTTTAAAAAGGGTTATTCAATAAAGTACAATCATCGTCTTACAATTAAAGTTATTTAATAACCTCCTTAATTTTTGTACATTTACCTTAAACAATCGAGAAAATAAAATTAGAAAGTATAATATTTCTTTTCAATACTACATCTCGTAAGGTTAACTTAAATTGTAAAGAATGGACTAAAATGAGACATAAACATCTCATAAAAAATTATTAAAATTAGAAGAACATTCAAATAATAAGATGAAAAATATTAGTGTATCACCATACATCAATTAAAATTTTTATTAAAAATATTTCAAATAAAAGATCTTGTTTGTTGTTTATGCATTTCTTTTACAATAAAACTTGAAAAACCGCGAACTGGAGCTTTCTTATCTAGTGACAAAACCCTTACCCTTCTAACTATTAGCTATCATAATGATAGCTGTCGAGCTAAAGCCACCGGATAGGAAAGAAGCATCTACTTAGATCATCAATTTGGGATAGTATCGGAGACCGATACCTACTTTAAAAGTGATGGCACAATCGGGTTGTCAAGAAGAGCAGCAATCATTGGCAAACAGATAGGTCTCCTTTATATATATTTTTGCATATTAGAATAATTAAATCACTAGTTTTGATAGAGGTTGACCATTGCTTCAGAAATTGTTTATTTAGTTTTAATAGTTAATACTTCACGAGTTCAAGGGTCAATATCAGAGTTGCCTTATTTTTCAATTGGCAATTATGGTGGTTTTGTTGATTGTTTCTTGGATATTTTGTTGTGGTGATTTACTATGCTTTTTGGAAGAGGATATTTTGTGTTGTTAGATGGTTTCTTCTGTGGACACAATTATAGACATAAAAAAAGGCCATTGGAATAGATTAAGGTACAAACTCAAAAGCCAATTTTTACCCGGATCAAAGTAAAAAAGGTGTTTTCCAGCCCTATAATAATTTAAATCTATGACGTTGAAGACATGAAGGATGAGCAAAATGAAGTGATTTTCAATCCCTCCAAATTGTATTTGAACACTAGGGGAATAAGTTCCCACCCTTGAATACTTGGAATCTCTAAAGAAATCTCCTACCTTTTCTAAGCTCGAAAATGTCAATATTAATGTGAAGGTTCAGTCTAGAAAGAAGAAGTAAAGATCCAGAATGCATAAACCAACTTTGTCCATGGTGAGCAAAAACCATAAAGAAAAGTTGAAGGGAAGTTTACAGCATAACTTACAAGTTGGCACTTCCCACACAAATCAACTTTAAAGAAAGAAAGGAAAGAAAAAAAGGCAAAAAGGTTTTAAGTCATTCGAGAGAAGAATTTGCTTCTATAAACCATATCGCTGTTAAATAGGCCTAAGATGAAAAATTAGATTTTGATGAGCTATTTTCAGAAGGTAAACCCATGCCTACATCTTCTGCACTTGAGGAAAGGGGGCAAGTTATAATAGATGACTTACAAGAGTTAAACTTAGGGTCAGAGGCCAAATACTTCAAACTACTAAAAGAGTACAAAGATGTATTCACATAATCCTTTAAGGAAATGCCTGAACTTGATCTAAAGGTTTCATTTTGTCATCTCTCGATTAAGAGTAGAGTGCATCTAGTGAAAAAACCATTATAGAGATTTTGTTTTTAGTTAATTCCACAAATTGAAAGTGAATTTAACAAAATCATGAAAGCAAGATTCATTTTAATGGTCAAATATATAACTTGGATAGCAAATATCCCTCTTGTGAGGGAAAAGAACTGACAAATTAAAGTTTATGTAAACTTCTAGGACTTAAATAAAGCTTTTCTGAAGGATGACTTTCCCCTACCCATCATAAAACTTATGGTTGATGCCATTACAAAGCATGATGTCTTATCCTTCATGGATGGATTATCTAGATATAACTAAATATGAATAAGCCAAAAAGATAAAGAACTCATTACATCTCATTCTCTTATCTGAGCTACATTATACGTGTTGTTATAGGGTGTGGAAGTAGCTCTTCCACTGGAGTATAAAATTCCATCCCTAATGGATTGAACATGCTTATGTAAGGTTAGAAAAATTAAAAGCCTTAGATGACAAGGAGTTGGAAACTTAACAAAGGCTAGAATGTTATCAAACTTATCTATCTAGAGCTTTTAACAAAAGTGTCTACACTAGACATTCCAAGTTGGAAACTTTGTCCTTTGCACTCGATAAATCAAATTCAAGAAAAATTCATGTCTTTAACTACACAAGGGTAAATTGCAAGTTACTCTAGGCTCACATGAGTTAAAACTGTGTCCAGCAAAGCCAAATCAAAGAAAAAAAAGGTCATCCCCCTTATCGTATGAGGATAAACTACAAGTTATTCCAACATTACAAGAGTTAAAGTTACATCCAGAAAGTCAAATTGAAGAAAATAAAAATTCACCTTCCTTATCCTAAGAGGACAAACTACAAGTTTCTTTAGGATTACAAGAGTTAAATCTGCATCTGGAAAGATAAATCCAAGAAAAATTCACCTTCCTTATTACAAAAGGATAAACTATAAGTTACTTAAGGATTGAAAAAGTTAAAGTTGCATCTGGAAAGTCAAGTTAAAAAAAATCCCTCCTTATCACAAGAGGATAAATTGCAAGTTATTCAAGAATTTCATGAATTCAAATTGCATTCAAAAAGTCAAATCTAAGAAAAATTCACCCTCCTTATTGTAAGAGGATAGACTACAAGTTACTCTAGGATTATATAAGTTAAAACTACATAAAAAAATTAAATTGAAAAGATAAAAGTCTTATCCTCTTTCTATCAAGAGGATAAACTACATGTTATTCTAGAATGGCAATAGTTAAAACTATATCTAATAAATCAAATTCAAGGCAAACCTAAGGAAACAAAAAAGTCACCCTTAAGAGGATAAACTGCATGTTACTCTATGATGGGAAGAGTTAAAATTACATCCAATAAATCAAATTCAAGTCAAATCTAAGAAAACAAAAAAGTCAGCCTCCTTACTATAGGAGGATAAATTGCAGGCTGCTCCATGTTAGCAAGAGTTAAAATTGCATTAAGTAAATCAAATTCAAGTCAAACCTAAGGAAATTAAAAAAAGTTAACCTTCATACCACAAGCAGATGAACCGTGTTCTCGTTTAATGCTGTAAGAAAGGGATCCTTTATAAATACTAGCTAGATTAGGAAAAACAAGGCTATAAGTGGCACAAAATGCCATCTGAGAGACAATTATGAATGTTCCCACATGAAAATGATCATCTCCGAAAGGAAGAACATAATAGCATAGCCATAACACTAAATATGAAGCCAATGATAGTTCTTCCCAAAGGTCTTGATTCAAGTTAAGACCCAAACAGACATATGGATCACTGCCCTCAATTGAAGTCAGAATGGTGGTGAAAGTCACCTTCACTGGACAAAAGATTTTAGCTATCTTCTAATAGCTAACATAATTTGTGTGCTAAGAAGCTAATATTAAGTTTCTATACTTATAAGACTTCTAAGGATTTGAAGTGTGGTTCCTTTATGCCAAAAGTCTAGCCAATCATAGTGTTGAATCCAATCCTGAGATTTATCTTAGCAAATAAGAGAAAACTCTCTAAAAAAATAAGAACAAGGTGTCAAAAGCTCTTTATCCAATTTGGACAAACTTGGAACCACTTCCTTGTAACAATATCTAATGATTGAAAACATAGTCACCTCTTGCATCTCCCATTGAGAAATTTCTAACTCTTTGTGGCTAGTCAAGTAACTTTTCAAACAACAGAGCTCAGAAAAGGCCTATAAAAGCTATCTAGATGTTGGTAATTATAGTGAGCAATGTCAATTGCATATGCCAAATCTTTAAAAGAACCTATCACATTAAAAGTAGCATAAATTTGTGAAGACCAATCAAAGAAGCCTTCAAGATATTGAATATCTCCTCAAGGGGTCAAACTAGTTCTACACTTCAATATGTTCTTATTCATCTTTAATACCACCACTAGTTTAAGACAAGCAAGAGAATCTAAATCATATGGATGCCTACAAATAGAAGGAATTGTCCAGTTTTAATTCATCCTCTTCTAGTCTATGAGAAGGGTACTCTTAGATCAAAGACATGTTAATTCTATTATACATTCTATGAATTATAAAGTTTGAGGACCTGCCATTGGACTGTAAATAGCAAACTTCATCATCCTTATTAAAGCTCAAGGATTGCAAAACATAAATATTTTCATATAGGGAAGGGTCTTCGGATTTAATAATCCACACACTAAGAGATAAAGACCTTTTTCTAGAAGCTTCTTAATATTTCTTAATTGTGGGAGCCATTCCTGCACATAAAAAAAAAAGAGGACTGAAAGTCTTCCAAAGACCAAAAAAAAAAAGGAATGAAAGTTTTCCAAAAGAAAAAGGAGAGGAAAAATTCAAGAAAAAGTTACTTGAAATAGAAATTGTTTGGAAGAAGTTTTTCACAAAAAAAAGAATTGCTTAAGGATAATGCACTTGGAAAAAATGTTGAAATAGAAAATATTTTAGGAAAAAACTTTTGGAACTTGTTTTTGAAAACAAATTATATCAGGATAAAAGTCCTTAGAATAAGTTTTTCAAGATACAATTTCTAGAATCTTTTTTAAAAAAATAATATTTTAGGATAATGCCATTGAAAGAAGTTTTTAAAAAATAAAATATTCCAAGATAAAGCTCCCAAAAGTTATTTAAAAAAAATAAAATTTTCTAGCATAAAACTCTTGAAAGAAGGTTTTTTTTTTTTTTTTAAATAGAAAACATTCCAAGATATGGATCTTGGAAGCCATTTTCAAAACAAAATATTCCAAAGTTCTTTAGAAGAAATTTAAAAACAAAACAAAACATTCCAAGATAAAAATTCATGGAAAAAGTTTAAAAAAATTAGAAAACATCATTGGATAAAAGTTTTGGAAGTTTTTTTCAAAATCAAAATGCTTTAGGAAAAAGTTTCTGATAGAAAAAGTTTTTAGAAAAAATCAAGACTTATTTGTTTTTTAACTATAAGTGTGCATATAAATAAATTCTAAATGGGCATTTGTAGACAAAAAAAAATTATTTTTTATATTTGTGCTAATATAAAATATATAGTCCAAAGTCTTTTAATTTACTTGTAGAAAATATAAGCCAAAACTCATGCAAATCAGGTAAGCTTATTTAGGATTCAAGGATTTAACTTGCCCATTAAGCTAAGTGCCTTCCCTTCAAGTCTATAGATAGGTTGGGGGTTCACAAATGAAGAAGGAAGAAAACCTTCTGTAGTCAAAGAGAGCAAAGAGGCAATAACTCTTAAATGCTTCTCACATAAGAGCCTTTAAATCTTCAATCCCTTCAGAAAAAGATTGGAGACATACACCTTTGTAAGAAAAGAGAGAAAACACTTAAATGTTTTCCCATAAAGTAGTCTTTACATCTTCTAGTGCCTTTAAGAAAGATTGGAGACATAAGCCTTTGTAAGCAAAGATAGAAAACTTTTAAGTGCTTTTTCATAGATTAGTCTTTACATCTTCTAGTCCCTCCTATGAAAGAGACATAAACTTTTATGAGAAAAGAAAGAAAACACTCAAGTACTTTCCCACAAAGAGTCTTTACATCTTTCAACCTCTTCAAGAAAAGAAAACATAAATTTTGGTAAGTAAAGAGATTAAGTGCTTCCCTACAAAATAGTCTCTGAATCTTCAAGAGACAATAAACAAAATTTCTATAAGAAAAGAGAGAAAACTCTCAAGTGCTTTGTCGTGGGTGTTTTTTGGTTCTACATAAAATGGACTACCAAAGGCTCAGCAGTAGATAAGTCCAAATGAGAAGAAAGCTAAGATCACCAAATCGCTAACTACAAGAGCACAGGATAAGGTAGAAGCCCTTAACTCATGAAGGAATGAGCATCGGCTTGCGTAGGCCAATAGTTCATCCTGTGCAAGCTCACATCACCAAAAACGAGCTCGCAAGCTTGATCTCGCTGACTGAAGGATAGCAGCGACCTGAGATCAAGAGTCCCAGCTCACGAGACACAAGATTTAGCCTAGCTAAGGGCTTACTGAGGGTAAACCTAAAGTAGGCACCCATTTAGACTTGACTTGTGGGGCTAATCTGCAAGAAGCAACTCACACGTGCCCACCTGGAGAAAGCAATCTACAGAAGTTGGCCAACAGTCTACAGAAGCTGATTTGTAAAAGCTGTACTTGTTATTTACATTTATTATTTGATGTAACAGAAATACAACTTATATAATTATATTTGTAACCTCCCAGTTTCTATAAATAGAAGAGGGGAGATCATTGTTGTTATACATATAAAAGTGGCCTTGCGAGGATGAGTCCCCGAGCACGATAGAGACCAAGTTCCCTGCTTCAACAAGAAGCCCACGGCAAACTTCGCTTCACCTATCAGAAGCGACAACAGCGAAGCACTCCTAACACCAACCCTGCCTCGCTCGTAGTAATGCAACGACATTGTGAGGGAATTCGGGTACGTTCCGAAGAACTGTCTCCCCCATAAGGGATGGCGTAGCGAAGGAATTACGAGGCTAGATCATCAACTAGCCGATCACTCTAAGCCGTTTCCTCGCTACAGCGATGCCCAACCTGCTACAGTAGAACCCACGATGCCCTTGAGCCAAGAATCCCCTTCTTAGGGTGCCGAACAGCAAACACAAGTCTACCACCCACCTAGGGAGACCATTCAGCAGCCTACTTTCTACAGTAGCCGGATTGTAGCCCCTTTTTCTGTCTTTTCTCATTTATAGTTTGATGTAACACCACTATAGTTAGTAATTAATGCATGTAACTCCTCATTCCGCCGTGGACATAGGGCCCGGTGCCGCCTCGGATTTGGCCGAACCACGTAAACGTGTTGTTTCCCTTTTCCTTCTTCTTCCTCTTGGTCCTTTCTCTTCCACACTTCAAAGGCAGCATTGGGTCCCATAACTCCTCACCGTTGGCTAAAGTTCAAGTCCCCTATACCAATCGAATTTCATCGTTAACATTTTGGCACCGTCTATGGGGATCCATCTGCTTTCTGAAGTCTCCACTACAGCCTAATCATGGCCAGAGGAAGAACGACTTGGAGTTCCATAGCTCCGACTTCTTAGCAGCACACCGCTGTACTCGAAACTCAAGAGGCTCAAACGCCTGACCAATCCCGATCGGCACTCAAAAACACAGTCAGAGAATTGGCTGAGACTGTCAAGGTGCTTGCTCAAGCACAAGCATAAAATGCCTAAAGGCAAGAAGAGGTCATGGCACAACTCCTGCAACTTCGTGAGGAAGCTTAGAGAGAAGTCCGCGACGATCACGATAGCCAGCGACCAGAGGGCTCGCAGTGAGCAAAAAGCTCGACCCCTCAGTGCGAAGATCAGCATCCAACAATGGAAGAGGTTCTCCAAAGGCTGAAACAGTTAGAGGAGCACCCACAACCTCAAAGCAATCGACCTCACTACAAGGAAACCTCACCATTTTTTTTATAGAAATCGAGAAGCAACCTCTTCCGCAAAAGCTCAAAGTGCCAACTATCCCGCTGTACGATGGGAATAGCGATCCTAGCGACCACCTGGACGTGTTCAATACTTAGATGGACCTCCAAATGATCGACCCCCTGGTGAAGTGTCACATTTTCCCTGTCACGTTAGGGGCAATCTCTCGTGTTTGGTTCAGGCGCCTTCCTATGTGCAGCATTGGTAGCTGGGAGGAGTGCCAACGGAGATTCGTCGACCAATACCGGGCGCTGAAGAAGTAACTCATGCCCCCTTGCCACCTTGCGATGATTTTCCAGCGCAAGGATGAGCCGCTTAAGGATTATGTGACCCAATTCAGGCACGAGGCTAACTCCATAGAGAATCCCTCGGAGGAAAGTATCCTAACAGCTATCTCAGTGGGACTTCGTAAGGATGACAAGTTGTATAGGAGCCTCTACAAGTCCCCAGCTTGAGATCTTGCTGAATTTTATGATCGAGTGACTAAGCAAATAAGATGGGAAGAAACCTTTGGAACAGAGGAATCCAAGCATAAAGCGGGTCATAGTGGTCCCACCACGGGTAAAAGGAGGGGCAGTGAGAGTCATGACAATCCCACTCCTCATCTCGCAAAGAAAGTAAAACCTCAGCGACCCGGAGGCCGCTTCGAGAGCTATAGCATCCTGTCTGACAAGCAGGACAAAATCTTCACCGCAGAAAGGCATAACGAGGATTTTGGAAGGCCCAGGCCAATGAGGGTACTCGCCAAGTCCAAAGACCAGAGCAAATTTTATGCTTATCACAACGAGGCTGGACACACCACCTCGGAGTGCCATGCGCTGAAAAATGCCATTGAAGGCCTCATCAGATGGGGTTGGCTACAGGATTATGTGGCAGGACCACTCGAGTAGCGTGCTCAGTAGGCTCAACAAGTTATCACCCGAGAGCCCGAGCCCTCTATCCGAACCATATTTTGATCCTGTAATGCTCTATTGTACTAGTCATTATGTGCTAAATGAATGAAAGTTGCTGATTGGCTAAAACGCTATTTGGACAAAGGAATTTTCACCCTTCTTTTACGGCATTTGCTAACTGTATGCTAAATGAATGAAAGTTACCGATTAGCTAAAATGCTATTTAGACAAAGGAATTTTCACCCTTCTCTTACAACATTTGCTACAACGAACGGTTGTCACCTCGCTATAGCATAGTCTTTACAGCATATTCACTACAGTGAACATTCTTCACCTTGCTACAGCATTTGCTATGGCGAACGGTATTCACCTCGCTACAGCATAATCTTTGCAACATATTTGCTACAGCGAACGGTCTTCACCTTGCTACAAGCTACAGCGAATGGTATTCACCTTGCTACGGCATAATCTCTACAATGTATTCGCTCCAACGAATGGTATTCACTTCGCTACAGCATAATCTCTACAATGTATTCGCTACAGCAAACGGTCTTCACCTCGCTACAGCATTTGCTACAGCGAGCAGTGTTCACCTCGCTACAGCATAATCTCTACAACATATTCGCTACAGTGAATAGTCTTCACCTTGCTATAGCATGTTCTCTATAGCACCATTGTCTCAAGCAAATGGTTTTCACCTTGCTACAACAAAAACTCAGTGAACGATTTTTACCTCGCCATTACTGAAATGGAATCATCATGATTACCCGTAGCTCTCGTGTGGATGAGTTTCTTGCGGCTTTCATGCAAATAAATTCCCATAATTTTTATGTGGACATATTCACTACATCTCAAATGAGATCTCTCAGGCACAGCTCACTCACGACCTCTCTCTCTCTCTCACAATAAGTTGAGCAGTCAGAAAAATGAAAGCATAGTCGATCGATCGAAGGGAGAAATTCTCATTAATTGTCATAAGTTTATGTACAATAATGTGTGAAGCATTCATTACAGTTTTCGAAAGGAGAAGAACTCATCCCACATAGAAACCTCAATAAGCGAGGCGACGGTACATCAAGGGAAAAAGATTGAAAACCTAGCACTACGATTCCTACAAAAAGTAGCCAAAAAGCCAGCTACTAGTCATCGGGTCTACAGAAGAGCAGTAGCCCCAGAGTTCCTCCTGCTTATTCCTCCAGCACATCCTCCTGAGCCACACACAACAAATCAAAAAGTTGTAGAAGCTGGCTGACCAGGCAGCAGCACAACAAGCAAAGGCTGGAGGAGGTGGCCAGAAGTCACCGTGAGAACCCCGTAGGAGCCTGCCAGGCAGATCTTGGGCCAGAGCCACATGCAACAGGCCATCCATGTCTCCCGCCACTCTACAATAGGCCATCCATGTCTCACCAAGCTTCGTCGAAAGCTAAGACACTAAAGCGCAGGGGGCTCTTCAATCTCCTCCATCGAGTTTCTCTAGGACGAAAGAAATAATGTCCCAAGTTATAAATAGACCTGCTTAGCCCTTTGAAGAATCTAGAAAAAATCCGATCTGATCTTCATCCAACAGTCCAAAATGAGTGGTAATGCCACGCCAATGGCCAAAAATGGCAAACAGGGAAAAGCATGGCCTAAAGCATAACAAAAAGACATCTGACATGATATCTCAGTCAAAGAAGGACATCGACTGAAGATACGAATCAAGTCTCAAAAACTTGCAACTCCCAGTCTACTAAGCAAATCGAGAGTTGGGGGGCTTATGTTATACATATAAAAGTGGCCTTGCAAGGATGAGTCCCCAAGCATGACAGA
The DNA here is from genome assembly GCA_026873985.1 of Saraca asoca. NCBI lineage: Eukaryota > Viridiplantae > Streptophyta > Magnoliopsida > Fabales > Fabaceae > Saraca > Saraca asoca. Next base: position 11,363 of record JANHAO010004680.1, on the reverse strand, counting down.
GACCAAGTTCCTCACTTCGACGAGAAGCCCACAGCAAACTTCACTTTGCCCATTAGGAAGCGACAACAGCAAAGCACTCCTAACACCAGCCCCGCCTCACTCGTCACAATGCAACAACACTGTGAAGGAATTCGGGTATGTTTCGAAGAACTATCTCCCCCGCGAGGGATGGCCTAGCGAAGGAATTACGAGGCCGGATTGTCGACTGGTTGATCACTCCAAGCCGTTTCCTCACTACAGTGGTGCCCAGCCCGCTACAGCAGAACCCGCGATGCCCTCGAGCTAAGAATCCCCTGCTCAGGACGCCGAATGATAGACACAAGTCTACCACCCACCTAGGGAGACCATTCATCAGCCTACTTTCTGCAGTAGCCAAATTGTAGCCCTTTTTTCTATCTTTTCTCATTTATAGTTTGATGTAACACCACTGTAGCTAGTAATTAATGCATGTAACTCCTACTTCCTCTATAAATAGGATTATGTTGTTAGAAGAGGGGAAGGAAGAGGCCAAAAAAAAATAGAAACTCTACAAATTACTTTACATCAATAAAATTTCTACCATGAACGTAGGGTCCGGTGCCGCCTGGATTTGGCCGAACCACATAAATGTGTTGTTTCCCTTTTCCTTCTTCTTCCTCTTAGTCCTTTCTCTTCCATACTTCAAAGACAGCATTGGGTCCTAGAACTCCTCCCTGTTGGCTGAAGTTCGAGTCCCCCATACCAACCAAATTTCATCATCAACAATTATCAATTGGCCGAACCATATAAACGTGTTGTTTCCCTTTTCCTTCTTCTTCCTCTCAGTCCTTTCTCTTCCATACTTCAAAGACAACATTGGGTCCTAGAACTCCTCCCTGTTGGCTGAAGTTTGAGTCCCCCATACCAACCAAATTTCATCATCAACAATTATCAAGTAAGTAAAAAAAAGCACATATTGAAACTCTATAGAAATTTCACCAAATAAATAAAGGTTATTGTGGACGTAAGGACCGGTGCTGCCCTGTTTTAGCCAAACCACATTAAAAGCCTTTGATGTTCATCCTATTCTTCCTTTCCTTCCTTTGTTTCCTACATTTATCTAATACATGTTTAATAGATTGTAGCTTGGGGATAAAAGAACTATACTTGGTTGATGGAATCTAGGCGAACCAAAAATCACCGTCAATATTTTGGCACTAAAGGAAGGGCCCATTTGCTTTCTAGTTATTTTTCTGTCCAGCTAGAATGGTGAGAGGAAGAATCACTTGAAGTTCAAACACTCTAGTTGTCTAGCCAACAGATACTCCCATTATCGAAAACACTACCAGTTTGCCCCCGAAACTCACCGCCAACCTGTTGCTACTCCTAGAACTGATGAGGTACAAACACCTCACCAACCCCAGCAGATATTCAAACACACGGTGAAGAGCTCACTGAGGCATGAAGATACTAAAATAAACTCATTTCCAGCAGAGCCAAGAGCTTCCTGAGGTGCAAAGGCGCTAAAATAAACTTATTTTCAACAAAAAAGCCAAGAGCTCACTAAGGCGTGGAGATGCTCAAAATAAACTCATTGCCAACTATGACCTTTGGTCCAATTGAGGCGTGGAGACGCTCAAAATAAACTCATTGCCAACGTGACCTCTAGTCCAGTTAAGGCGCTATGACACTCAAATCCAAAAACTTATCGTTCACAGCTCTCATGCGGCCTATTGCTTATAACTCTCATGCAACCTATCATTCATAACTCACATGCAACTTCCAACTAGGTGTAGCTTTCATGCAACCTACCTATACATTACTCATCACTGAGACACTTTGATGCCTAGACTCATTGCTCATTGAGAAGTATGACCGATTGGTTATTTAAACATTCCATTTCATTGTGATTTGCAGAAGTTTATATTATCATTTGTAATATGCAGAATATTCAGCGCAACATGCAAATATCATAAAGAAAAGTTCATTCATTGAAAAGCCTCACTTAATGAGGTAAATTTACATCAGAAGATTCAAAATACAAATTAAAAGAAGCCTATGGCTACTACATTCTTGACAAAAGATTGGCTTCCTAGAGATGAACTCCAACCAGTAGAAGGACCGACGGGCATGCTTGCTCTTTAATCTTCTTTTTATCATCCTCTTCAGCTAAAGGCTCCTTTCTAACTCACTTATCCCCCCAGAATTGAGAAATAAGGGAACACGGCTGGGAAGGATAAAATCCACGACATAACCATAAGGAAATAATCCAAGATCTATGTAAGATCTTTTAAAATCCTTGAAGAAGAATTACCCATGAAGATTTCCTATGTGGTAGACTATACATACCTTATCAGAAAGGCATGCCATTGGAAATATGGGGGGCTTATTTAAGGCACCCATCAGGTCACTCAGTGAAGAAGGAAGAAGGACTTCCCATGTCTTAAATAGACTAACCTGGTCTGACCAAAGAGTCTAGAAGAAATCTAACTATTTTCTCATTAAATACCTTGGAAGAAAATGAGATTGACACGCTAATGATTATAAAGCACATATAGTAGAAGGTATGGCTTGGAGTAGATGAAATGACAAGCCGACTGCAAAGACTTTGACTGTATGGTAATCCATGCCAGCAAACTAGAACTTCCAGCCTGCAAAGCGAGTTGAAAGTTGAAGGGCTAATATTGTGGCTATTTTCTGGTTCTATGCAAAAGGGGTTGGCAAAGGCCTAACAACAGATAAGTCCAAATGAGAAGAGAGCTAAGATCACCATATCGCTAACTACAAGAGCACAAGACAAGATAGAAGCCCACAACTCAAGAAGGAACGAGCACCGACTCGTGTAGGCCAACAGTTCATCCTACGCGAGCTTGCATTGCCAAAAGCAAGCTCGCAAGCTTGATCTTGCTGACTGAAGGATAGCAGCGACCCCAGATCAAGAGTCTAAGCTCGTAGGATGCAACATGTCACCCAACTAAGGGCTCGCCGAGAGTAAATCTTAAGCAAGCACCCATTCAGACTTGATTTTTGGGGCCAAGCTGCAAGAAGTAACTCACACAGGCCCACCACAGAAAGTAATCTACGAAAGTTGGCTAGCAGTCTATAGAAGCCGATTTGTGGAAGTCATACTTGTCATTTATATTTATTATTTGATGTAACAAAAATACAGCTTATGTAATTACATTTATAATCTCCCAGTCTCTATAAATATGAGAGGGGAGATCATTGTCAAGTAAGTAAAAAAAAACACATTAAAACTCTATAGAAATTTCACCAAATAAATAAAAATTATCATGGACGTAGGGACCAGTGCTACCCATTTTTAGTGAACCACATTAAAAGCCTTCAGTGTTCATCCTATTCTTCCTTTCCCTCCTTCATTTCCTGCATTTATCTGATATATGTTCAACCAGATTGTAGCTTGGGGATAAAAGAACCAAACTTGGTTGATAGAATCTAGGTGAACCAAAAATCACCATTAACATGTTTCAAGTAGAAAAATCTTCAACTTTTAAACAAGAGAGAAAATGACAGAAGACACAAAGCTTCTAGAGCTAATGAGATAAAATCTCAAGTGCTTCCATTAGAGGACTCTTCAAATCTTCCAATGAAAAGAGAAAAGGGAGAAACAAAAGATGCTTAGAAAAGATTAGTGGAAAGCCTTCCAAGTGAAAGTCTTATAAGCTTTAAGAAATCAAGCGTAAAGTTTTATTCTTCAATAAATCATGAATAAAGACTTTTATAACCAAAAGTGGTTCTAAATGCCAAAGATTTCAAGAAATCAAGCACAAAGCTTTATTTTTCAATAAACCAAGAATAAAAACTTCTATAACCAAAAGTTCTTCCAAGAGCTAAAGATTTCAATAAATCAAGCACAACAACTTTATTCTTTAATAAATCAAGAATAAAAGCTTTATATAATCAAAAGTGCTTCTAGGAGTCAAAGACTTTAAGAAATCAAGTGAAGCCTCCAAGATGACAACTCTAAGTCTCCCATTAGTGTAAGAGATCAAGCACAAAGGCTTTCGCCTTCAACAAAATTAACAAGTTGATCAAAGGATTATAAAAGAGATAATACGTACAAATTCAGGAATTAAAATGTAATTTATTTACTATATATTTTGTGTAATTCAATACATGAAATTGAAACCCAAGCACAAAATTTTGGCCATGGAAAACATGGAAGACATATGTTTACTCATGGAAAATCCTACTAATGCTAAAGGTGAAACTTTATTTGCTACCAAATCAAAGACTAAGGTTGGAAAAACTACACTGGTGCCTCTTTTGGCAAAGCTTTTCAATCGTGGTAAAAAAAGGTTGTTGCTTTAAAAAAAGGACAAGTAATAATTGTTGTGCTTCATCTACAAGAATGGAAAGTGATATATTGTTCTTGAATTCAAACTCAAGTGTTGATTCATAAACTACTTCCAAGTCCCTAAAAAGGAGGTGGGCTAATTACAACTTTGATAAATTAGAAGACTTCATACTAGTAATGACCACAAAAGCTAAGTTCTCATACAACCATTTCCAAAAAAATGGCTCAAGCCATTGAAAAATTAAAAAAGATTGTCGAAGAAAAAGACAAGTAAATTAAGACTCTTTTGATGTAATGAAAATAACAAGCTGCTTCCAAGGAAGACTCTTCTAGTTCCAATGGACATAAAATTACTCCTAAGAATGATGAGCCATAACCTTCAGAATAGAAATAAAAGAAAAAGCAATAAGACCAAAAGGTTATTTAAGATGCCTTTCGAGATTCTAAAAAATCTTTATGATTGTCTAGCTCCTCCAAACTGTCATTGTACACCTTGGTGACGAGAAAATAGAATTTCTATATTTGAATGGTTTGGCAAAATATTTTTTGCTCTTAAATGCCTAGAATCTCCAAATAAAGCCTCTATCTTTTATAGGCTCAAAAATGTCATTGTTAATTTGGAGGTCTAATCTAGAAAGAAAAAGCAAATATCCAAAAGGCAAAAGCCAACCCTATCTATGGTGAGCAAAAACTGTAAAGAGAAGTTGCACAGAAGTTTACTACATAGTTCACAAGTTGGCACTTTTCACATAAATCATCTTCAAAGAAAGAAAAGAAAAACCAAAAGCAAAAAGAATCTAAGTGATCTAAAAGAAGAATTTGCTTTTGTAAACCATGTCATTATTGAAGAGGCCTAAGATGAAGAATCAAATTCCAATAATCCATTTTCAAAAAATGAACCCATGCCTACACCTCCTATAGTTGAGGAAAGAGACAAGATACAATGAATGACTTGAAAGAGTTAAACTTGGCGATAGAAGATGAAAGAAAGCCTATCTTTGTCATTGTTCTTCTAATTCTGAAGAAGAAGTTGAATACTTCAAATTGCTCAAAAAGTACAAAGATGTATTTCCATGTTCCTTTAAGGAAATGCCCAGACTTGATTGAAAGGTTGCATTCCTTCACCTTTCTATTAAAAATGGAGTGTGTTTAGTCAAATAGCCATAATGGCAATTCCATCCTCAGTTAATTCCTTAAATTGAAAGTGGAGTTAACAAAATCACTAAGTACGATTCATTCAAGAAGTTAAATATTTGACTCGCATTGCAAATATTATTCCTACAAGGAAGAAGAATGGCCAAATTAGAGTTTGTGTAGACTTCCGAGACTTAAACAAAGCTTGTTTGAAGGATGACTTCCCTTTACCTATCACTAAACTTATGGTCAGTGCCATTTTAAGGCATGCAATCTTATCATTAATGAATGGATCACTGGATATAAACAAATCTAAATGAACCCAAAAGATAAAGAACTCATTACATCTTGTTCTCTTATCCAAGTTTCTCCATGTGCATTGGTATATAGCATGGAAATAATCCTTCCACTTGAGTATCAAATTTAATCTTTGATAGTTCTAATCCAAGAAAGCCACATGAGTGAGGAAAATGCTTGCTTAAGGTTAGAAGAATTAAAAGCCTTTGGTGAAAAAAGGTTGGAAACATAACAAAGGCTAGAATGTTATCAAGCTTGTTTATCTATAGCTTTTAACAAAAAAGTCTACACTATAACATTCCAATTTGGAGAACTTATCCTTTGAATCTAGCAAATCAAATTCAAGAAAAACAAGACAAAAGTCTTATGCTTCTAATTGCATGAGGGTAAATTGTAAGTTACTCTAGGATGACAAAAGTTAAAGTTGCATCCAACAAGTCAAACCCTAAAAAAAATTCACCCTCATTATTGCAAGAGGATAAACTGCAAGGTACTCCAACCTTACATAAGTTAAAACTACAACCAATAAAGTCAAATTTAAAAAGGTCACCCTCATTCCATCAAAGTATCAAATTCCATCCCTAAGGGCTGCAATCTAAGAAGGTCTCACAATTGAGTAAAATGCTTGCTTAAACCTGGAAGCCTTGGATGAAAAATGGTTGGAAAGATAACAAAAGGCTAGAATTTTATAAAGCTCATTTAAAAGTTTGTATTATGACATTCTAGGTTGAAAACCTTGTCTTTTACATCTAAAAAAGCTAAATATAAAAAAAGAAAAAAATCACTCTTTTTATCACAAGAGGATAAATTACAAGTTAATATAGAACTATAAGAATTAAATTTGCATCTAGAAAGTCAAATCCAAGAAAAAGTCACCTTCTTAATCACAAAAGGATAAACTGCAAGTTACTCTAGAATTACAAGCGTTAAAGCTACATCCAAAAATTTAAATCAAAGAAAAATTCACCGTCCTTATCACAAGAGGATAAATTACAAATTATTCTAAGATTGCAAGAGTTAAAGTTGCATCCAAAAGGTCAAATCCAAGGAAATGTCATCTTCTTTATCATAAGAGGATAAATTGTATGTTACTCTAGGATTGCAAGATTTAAAGTTGCATGCAAAAGTCAAATCTAAGAAAAAGTCATCCTTTTTATTGAAAAAGGATAAAGTGCATATTACTCTATGATTGTAAGAGTTAAAGCCACATACAAAAATTCAAATACGAGAAAAATTCATCCTCTTTATCGTAAAAAGATAAATTGCATGTTACTCTAGGATGACATGAGTTAAAACTACATCCAAAAAATCAAATTCAAGTCAAACCCAAGGAAAGAAAAAAAAAGTCAACCTCCTTATTATAGGAGGATAAATTACTTTTTACTCCTAATCCACATGAGAATAAACTATGGATGGCTTAAAATTAAAATAAAATTATGTTATTTTATTTTGCATTATCAGAATGGGTATGAACTATGAATCACTCTTTCTTTCAAAGTCTAAGTTAATTATTTTGGACTTAATGCTTGTTAAGAATACTTTGGTAACATTAAACCTAAATTTAAGGTCATTTATATACCTTTTAGGAAAAGTTTTAGGAAATTAAAGTTCCTTGAATAATATTTCTCATGTCTTAGGATTTAATTTCATAAAACATAAAAGTGTTTAAAGTTCCATGGAACTTCTTGATAACTGGACAGACATATTCTTCATCCAAAAAGTCATAAACATTACTTATGATGAATAATCCAACCCAAGCATACCAAAAATATGCCGAAGAAAAGAATATGCAACTAGACCAAGTTCTTGTTTAGTGTTACGAGAAAGAAATGTTTGGGATAAACCTTTATAAATATTGGCTAGAACATGTGGAACTAAGTTGTAAGTGACACTGAACACCATCTGAAAGGTAGTTTTGGATGTTCCCACATGAAGGTGATCATCTTTAGAAGGAAGAAAGTTATGCCATAGCCATGGCACTAATTATGCAACTAGTAATAAATCTTTCCGGAGTCCTTGCTTCAAGTTGAGGCCTAAACAGACATATGGATTAATGTCCTCCATTAAAGCCAGAGTAGTGGTAAGTGTCAGCTTCATTGGATGAAAGATTTATCCTCTTTTGATAGCTAACATAATTTGTGCATTAGGAAGCCGGTATCAAGTTTCTATACTCAGAAGATTCCTAGAGGTTTAAAGTGTGGCTTCCTCTATACTAAAAGTCTAGCCAATCAGAGTACTAAATCTTATCTTGAGATATATCTAGGCTAATAAGAGCAAATGCTCTAAAATGCTAAAAGTAGGACTTCAAAATCTTTTTATCTAGCATAAACAGACTTGGTACAACTTTTTCATAATAATCTCTAATGATTGAAAGCTCAATGACCTCACTATCTCCTATAGAGAAATTCCTAACTTTCCATATCTAGTTAAGAAAGTATTACTTTCTAGACACTAGAGCTCACAGAAGGCCCTTTGGACATTGGTAATTATAGCAAGCAACTTCAATTGCATGTACCAAGTCTTTAAAAATATCTTTCACATTCAAAGTAGCATAAATTGGTGAAGACCAATCAAATAAATCCTCAAGATATTGAATATCTCCTCAAGGGGTCAAAGTAGATCCCCATTTCAATATCTTCATATTGATCTTTAATGTCATTACTGGATTCAGACAAGTCAGAACACGCACATGACATGGATGCCTACAAATAAAAGAAAGCTTGTTTGTATTTAATTCACCTCTTCTAATGTATTTGAAGGTTACTTTAAGATCCGAGGCATGTTCACGTCTATCATATACTCTATGGGTTGTAAACTTTAAAAATTCATCATTGGAGTATGAATAGTAAGCCTTAACATCCTTGTTGCAGCCAAAGGACAAGCATAGGGTTGGATAGCTACACATGGAAAACATAAATATTTTTCATATAGGGAAGGGTTTTTGGATTCAGCAATCCACTTACTGAAAGGAAAAGACTTTTTTTTAGAAGGTTTTTAATGTCTCTTAATTATGGGAGCCATTCCTATAAAAAAAAAAGAAAAAAAATGAAATGAATGAAAGGCTTCTAAAGAAAAAGAAGAAGAAATACTCAAGCAAAAAGGGGCTTGAAATAGAAATTAGGAAGGGTAAGCTTAGAAAAAATTGAAGTTGAAATTCTTAAAAGATATTAGGTGGAAACTCTTTCAAAGGAATTTATTTATTTTTTTTAAAAAAAGGCTTCAAGGATAAAAACCTTTTCTTTAAAGCTCCTAAAAGTTATTTTTAAAATAAAATATTCCAAGACAAAATCTTAAGAAGAAGTTTTGAAAAGAAAATATTCTAGAATAAAATGTTTTCAAAATAAAATATTCCAAAACAAAATTTTTGAAGAAGTTTTGAAACAAAAATATATTCTGGCATAAACTCCTAGAAGCTATTTTTAAAACAAAATATTCTAGAATAAAATCCCTAAAAGAAGTTTTAAAATAGAAAATATTCCAAGATGAAACTCTTGAAACCTATAGATATTTTAGGAAAAAGGTCTCAAGAAGAAAAATTTCAAATAGAAAATATTTTCCGATAAAACTCCTAGAACTAATTTTTGAAAATGAAATGTTCTAGATAAAAGTCCCTAGAAGAAGTTTTTCAAATAAAAAATATTTCAAGATAAAACTTTTGGAAATTATTTTTAAAATAAAATAATCCAAGACCCTTTAGAAAAAGTTTTAAAATAGAAAATATTCCAAGATAAACTCTTGGAACTTGTTTTGGAAAACAAAATATTCCAGGATTGAAGTCCAAAGAAGAATTTTTTGAAATAGAAAATATTTCTAGGATAAAACTCTTTAAGTTGTTTTTAAAACAAAATATTTTAAGATAAAGTCCCCGGAATAAATTTTTGAAATTAAAAATATTTCAAGATAAAACTCATGAAATTTATTTTGAAAAAAAAATAATATTTCAAGATAAAGTTCTTGGAAGAAGTTTTTTTTTTTAAAAAAAAAAATCTAAGATAAAGCTCCTGTAAGTTGATTAAAAAAAAACCATTTCAAGATAAAGCTCCTAGAAGAAGGTTTTTTTGAAATAGAAAACATTCCAAATAAAGATCTCTAAAGGTGATTGCAAAAAAAAAATCAAAACAAATTTTTTTTAAATACATTAATCTTGAGTATTCTTAAATTCTATTCAAGAAAATATGTCATTATCTGTTTCAAACAAATTGAAGAGAAGATAGAATTTGGATAATTGCTATGTTATTCAAACAAAAATTATCTATTAAAAAATCAAATCAATTTTTTTTAAAAAAAGGAAAAAAAATCAAAATTTATTTATTTATTACACCGTAAGTGTGCACATAAATAAGTCTTGAGGAGGCATATGTAGATATAAAAAAATTATTTTTATATTTACACTAGTATAAAATATATATTTTAAAGTCTTTCCTTCTATTTCCAGGAAACATAAGCCAACCCATTTAGGATTTAAGGATCTAACTTGACCCATTAAGCTAAGTACCTTCCCATGAGTCTATAAATAAACAAGGGAGAGAATAATAGAATACATAAAACTTTTATAGGCAATCAGATAAAATTTCAAGTGTTTCCATTAAAGGAGTCTTCAAATATTGTAGGGAAATAAGAAAAGGGAGAAATTGAAAGACACTTAGAAAAGACTAGTGAAAAGCCTTCCAAGTGAAAGTCTTTCAAGTGAAAGCTTTCTAGGCAAAATTCTTCCTAGTGAAAGCTTTCTTGACTTTAAGAAATCAAGTACAAAATTTTGTTTTTTTTTTAATAAATCAAGAATAAAATCTTCTATAACAAAAAATGTTTCTAAGAGCTAAAAACTTCAACAAATGAAGCACAAAGCTTTAGTTTTAATAAATTAGGAATAAAAACTTCTATAACCAAAAGTGCTTCTTGAAACTAAAGATTGCAACAAATTAGTGAAGCCTTCAAGCTGATGACTCCAAGTGTCCCATTAAAGTACGAGATCAAGCACAAAGGCTCTCATCTTCATCAAATTGAGAAGACAACCCAAATTCAAGATGAAGAAGGAGATCAAACCTAAAGGACCTTATCTTCAACCAAGTGATAAATTAACCAGAGAATTACAAAAGAAAGAATTCCTATAAATTGAGAAATTAAATTATGTATTTACCATACATTTTTTTAATACATAGAATTTATGTGTAAAACGATATAAAGCACCACTGCTACAAAGATGCTACCATTATTTGTTGTGTCTTAAGGTAATCATGTTGATTGCTTGAGTAAGGTTTCTTAAGAATAACATTTCTATAGTTGTTGCTTTCAATGATAGGATCTCAATCTGTTTCCATAGATCTTAAGAAAGGTTTTTTTTATCACCAAGTGTTAATTCTAAAAAAGATAAGTTAGCAAGGTTACAAAAAGAAAAGCAATTGAAATCTCATTTATCTCCTGAACATGTGCAACTACATTTAAATGATCTTGAAGCTGTATGGCTTGCTCTAGTATTAGAATTACAATATTTTAAGGATGATTGTATTGATGAGTTAGCTTTTCATATGCATAATATTTAGGATTGCCAAACAAATCAATCTCTGTTTTTGACTATGTTAGCCTTAAAGAGATTGTTAATTCTAAAATGTTAATCTCTTAGCCCTAAATTTATTTTGATGTTGAAAAACAACTTTGA
>JANHAO010004679.1:0-23817 GCA_026873985.1 Saraca asoca | reverse complement strand
TCCCTGCCATCTTGCAATGATCTTTCAGCGCAGGGACGAGTCGCTCAAGGATTACATAGCCCGGTTCAGACATGAGGCCAACACCGTGGAAAACCCCTCAGAGGAAAGCATACTGACAGCCATCTCAGCGACACTTCACAAAGATGGCAAACTATACAGAAGCCTCTACAAGTCCCCTACTCGAGATCTCGCTGAATTCTATGATCAAGCAACCAAACAAACAAGGTGGGAAGAAACCTTCAGGATAGAGGATTCCAAGCATAAAGTGGGCCAAAGTGGTCCCACCGTAAGCAAAAAGAGGAGCAGCGAGAATCATGACAATCCCACTCCTCATCTAGTAAGAAGGCAAAACGTCAGCGGCACAAGGATCGCTTCGAGAGCTATAGCCTCCTGTTGATGCCCAGGATAAAATCTTTGCTGCGAAAAGGCACAACGAGGATTTTGGGAAACCTGGCCCATTAAGGTCATCCCCAAAATCTAGAGATTAGAACAGGTTCTGTGCTTACCACAATGAGGCTGGGCACACCACCTCTGAATGGCATGCTCTGAAAAATGCCATTGAATGCCTCATCGGAAGAGGCCGATTACAGGAGTATATGGTAAGACCATCAGGACAGCGTGCTCAACAGGCCCAGCGAGTAGTCACCTAGGAGCCTGAGCCCTCCATCAGAACCATATTTTAATCTTATAGCGATCATCTACTAGTTTGTACTGATTATGGCGCTCCAAAATTAATGTAAGTTGCCGATTAGCCAAACATTATTGAGATAAAGTTCTCTCTTGCTACAGCGAACGATTTTCACCTCGCTACAGGGCAAAACAAACAAACTCACTACAGTGAACGATTTTCACCTCGACTGTAAAATAAAATCGAGGGTGAGATGGCCTTTGAGCCTACCTCGCAACGACCGGAGGTGTGACAGCCCTTGAGCTTACCCTGAGGATTTGAAACTCAAAAACAAAACCAAGGGTGAGACAACCTTTGAGCTTACCTCGCAACACTCAGGGGTGTGACGGCCCTTGAGGCTACCCCGAGGCTTCGAAACTCAAAGCAAAATCGAGGGTGAGACAACCTTTAAGCCAACCTCGCAACGCCTGGGAGTGCGACGGCCCTTGAGCCTACCCTGAGGCTTCAGAAATCAAACTCTACTTCATAAAAACAAAAAATCAAAAAACTCAACGAATGGTATTCACCTTGCCATTATTACTCGCAGCTCTCATACGGGCGAGTCACTCAGTTTTTGTATAGAAAAACTCCCGTAGCTTGCATGCTGTCGAGCTTCTCACGGCTCTTGAGCGAATAAAATAGCTCTCATATGGATATATCCCTTGTATCTCAAATGAAATTTCTCAAGAGAGGCTCACTCACAATAGGTTGGAGCATTCAGGAAATAATGCACAGCCAAAAGAGAAGTTCTCATTAATTATTATGAAATTACATACAATAATGCATGAAGCATCTGTTATATACATCTGAAAGAAGAAGAAACCATACAAAAAGACCTTGACAAGCGAGGTGAAGGTTCTGCAGGGATAAAGGCCAGTCTCTAAGCCCACTCCTGGCGACAGAGCAGTAGCCCATAGTCCCTCCTGTTTATTCCTCTGTCGACGCACCTGTCTGGGTCAGAACTAGAGCGTCCCCTAGAACCAGCAGGCCAGGTAGTAGAGCTACCAATGAAGGCTAGAGGGGGTGGCCAGAAGACATCATGAATGCCCTGCCAAGTCGATTTTGTGCCAAGGCCACGTGCAACGGACCATCCGTGTCTCCCGCCACCATGCAACAGGCCATCCAAGTCTCAAAAAGCTTCACCAAAAGCCAAGACACCAGGAAGCTCCAAAAGCTCTTCAATATTCTCCATTAAATTTCCTTAAGGGAAAAGAAAGGATACCTCAGGCTATATATAGACCCGTTCAGCCCTTTGAAGGATCCAGAAGAAATCTAGCCAAATCTTCATCCAACGGCCCAAGACGAGTGGTAGTGCCATGCCAACGACCAAAAATGGAAAACAGGGGAAAGTATGGGCTAAAGCAGAATGGAAAGACATCCGACATGACACTTTGGTCAAAAAAGGACACTGGCTGAAGATACGAATCCAGCCTCAGAAATATGCAACTCCAGATTCACAAAGTAAACCGAGAGTTGGGGGGCTTATGTTGTATACTAAAATAGCCTCGCAAGGACCAAATCCTAAGGAAACGAAGGCCATTTCCTGTGCCTGGACCAAGGTCTCTCGAGAACAACAAAATAATCCCAGGCACCCCGCCTCGCTCGTCATGATTCAACGATGTTGTGAGGAATGGCCTGAAAAATAGTTTTCCAGTGACAACACGATCGACTCGACATAATAGTTGATCGCTCTATTCGTGCTCGCTTCCTCGTTACAACGACCCTCACAGTGTCCCCAAAGCCCGGAGCTCTCACTTGAGATATCAAATTATCTTGCTTGACACAGTAACGACAATAAGCCTACAAGCTAACCTGAAAAGCCTACTTCACAACCTACAGACGGAATATGGCCTTTTCATTGTCTTTTCTTATTTATTTGATATGATACAATTGTAGCTTGTAATTAATGCACATAACCTCCTCCCTCTATAAATAGGATTACATTATTGAAGAGAAAAGGGGGATCTTGTAAGCAGAACTCCTGCAAATTACTCAATATCAATAAAATCTCCGCCGTGGACGTAGGGTCCGGTACCATCCGGATTTAGCCGAACCACGTTAAAAATCCACCGCCTCTCTTCCTCCCAGTTTACATTCCCACAATACTTCAGGAGCGGCATTGATTCCTGAAACTCACATCCTGTTGACTGAAGTTTGGGTCCTCCGTACGAAACCGAATTTCACTGTCAACAATTAGTATACAAGCCCCATAGATAGTCAATTGTAATGGTATAGAAATTACATATCTTTGCATATTTAGTATATATGATATTTTGACCTCTTTATCAATTTAGTTTTAATATATGTATATATATGTTTTGATATATGTATACTATATTAGATAAAGTTCTTGAAATATAATTGTGTATGAATTAATTACAATTGGGATTGTAATTATGAGATAATTTATGAATATAATTGTATTTCTAATATCCTTGGTTGTTGAATTATTGAGAAAATAGGATATCAATAATTCATTAGTAAACTAACATATGTCATGTCAAATTCTTCTAAAAGAATGCAATAATCTCATGTACTATGGATATTCTGATATTTGGACAAGACATATAGGTATATGTTATAAAACATATGGATTGACCTGCCATAAGAAACTATATGGAATTTACCCTATATTAATAAACTTCTCATGTGAAAGGTGGTATAAGTTATCTTTAAACTTCATATCAACACAATAACTTATGTATGGAGTTGTGTATTTTAATATTATTCTAAACTTGCACTCTTAAAGAGTATGTATTGATAATCATTGGGTGTATTACAAAACACATGATGGAAGTAATTGATCAAGAAAGAATTCATCCTAATTGATAATAAGGAAAGATATTAAAAAGATGCTTGATACTTCTGCTATGATCAAAATTATATACTTATGTATTGATATATACATAAAAGGAGTTTTATGTATAATCAATTGTGAGATAGCATATATTCAAATGTACACCTATAATTGGACGTTCAAATTAGCGTTGACACTTGAACCATACCTCAGTCTAATTTGAATATCAAGAGATGAAGGGATTGAATTGCACACTAACAACTTATCACAAAAGGTTTTGATTTCCACAAATCTATTTTTGGCATTTGAGTGGCCATGATGCTTTGCTAGAAACCAATAATGATCTATGACTTTATTTGAACAATTTAGTAAAACCATGTTTCAATTAAAAGGAGTTTTAATTCATTTAAACTTATAGAAGCTTGTAAATAAATTTATTGCCAACATGCATGGAAACCTAATATGTCACACATAATAGAACCCATTTGATCAAAGTCAAAAGAAAAGTTTGAATGCAAAATATTTTGAATTCAAGTGTTGAACTAGTGAACATATTGGAAATTTGAAATAATAAGGGTTCTAATATGATTAGAAGTGTTAATTAATCAAGGATTTAATAATTCTAATAGAAATTACAATTATGAAATAATAACAAATTTCCAATGTTGATATTTGAATGTTGTAAGAACATTTATATTAACTTCAGATGGGATCATAAGTGGAGGAATGGTTCCTCACTTAGGAAGTTGTTTTAGTTAATGAACTAAAATAATTTGAGAATTATTGAAAAAGAGAGTTTATGAATTTGGACTTATAGTTTGGGCTTATTGGACATAAAAAGCGAGCATATGAGGGTTAATGAGTTTGAACTCATTAAAAAGTATAGACTCTTTGGGTCAAGAGGATAGCAGACAAGCCTAGAGTGTTAACCATAGTCGTGTAGCCCATTCACATGGAGAAGTGGATGGCACAAGCAAAGAGAAACCTTAGCTAGTGAGCCATTCTTACTTGCTTCTCACTCTTACTTGTGATCTAATCTCATCTTTTTAAATAGAAGAGATGCCAACCCTTTAAGATGAGAATGTGAACATGATACAACAACCCTAGCACATTTGTTGTGCACCTACATACTTTCTCAATGTGATCCCTATTCTCTTCTCCTCATTATATTCAAACATCAACCTTCGTCGAGTAAATTTGTGATTCCTTAAAGAGCACTTCTTAAGTTAAGGAGTTAATTTTTAAACTCTACCTATTGCATGAATATTGATGGAGGCTTTGAATCAAATTGGTTCATGAAGATTAATTTTGGTATTAGGGATTAAACCTGAAGGAGTTCCTTGAAGACAACCTAAAAGACTTAATCATATGGCTTGTTAGAGAGTTTGTGGAATTACTTAGAGATCAACTTCAAATATGAAGACTGAGGATTCCAACAAGAACTCTCAAGAAGGTATAATTCAAATCATTAATCCTAAGTTTATTTGAATTATGTAAAAGTTTATGAATTAATTTGCAAACAACATGATCTGGGTTTGGGAAAAAATTTTAAAATTTCGTTGCACATACTTGATGCATTTGTTCTATTTTTACCAGTAGTCAAGATTGCAGGAATTTCATGTCATGAATGACATTAAAGATAGACATTATTGGTAACTTTATCTTGGACACTTTCCTCTTGATAGTTGACAATTGTCAAGACCGATAAGGATAATACTAAACTACCTAATCTTATAGCATTGGTGAGTCTAAATCGGACCACAAAGATAGTGATTAATTTCTATGTATCAATAGTAGAGAATAGGGGATTTGGTAATTAACTAATTAGAAATAGAAATTAAAGAAATAATAATAACATGAGCAAACAAAATTAATTTAAAAGGGAAATCTAAGGAGAAAAGCTTCAATCCAAGGAACTCTTGCAACTAATTCAGTGACTGATCATTAACACAAAGATTTCATTCCTTCTTTGATTGCTTAACCAAGTATCTAATTAAGCCCAAAACCTAATCAATTCTTACTAATTTCTCTCTAAATTGGCTAACCAAGCCTAGCACCCCATTAAGCTTTATTGCTAAATCGAATGAAGCCAAACACCTGAATCAATTTAATAGCATTAAAATCTAAAAATACCAAGGCTAACTAATTAAATTACCCTAGTAGCAAATCAATTAATTGCCCCAATTCTCTAGGATAATTGACCCATACCAACACACATTCAAAAACCCTATTGCTATTAAAACTAAACGGCTATAAACAACAACATTGCCGATAGAAATTTAGCTAGCAGTAAATCACAATGAACAATTAATTAACTAAACATCTTAATCAATCATCCAAACCAATTATTAGAATTAAAATAGAGAATCAAGAGAATCAAATTGGTAATAAATTATTAATAGAAGCAAGTCTCACAATCACTAAGAGAATTGATGTGGAATTTCCCTTAGTTTGAAATAGAAGTTTAACTACACATTAATGTAAAACTAAAAGTAAATTTAAAAGAGAAAATAAGACTTAAAAGGGGTTGGTGTCCTCATCTCTAACAAAGTTCCCCCTCTTTATAAAAGTAGAGAAAATGAAAATAAATCTAGAAGTTGTTACAAAAAAGGCTCGGTTGAGCTTTTATAAGAACTCACTACACTACCTCTACCAAAACAGCTAATTCGGGATAGAATGAGGCTCAATTGGATGTGGGACCCTTCAAATGGCTTGTAGGTCCATCACTTATCCTTTTAATGGCCTTCACCTTGCTTAAAAATTTGATTCCTAGCTCAACTTCAATCCAACCCATAATAGAATTTATCACTTAAGCCCACAGCCTAGAAACTCAATGAAAATGGTGTAGTTTCACCTCATGTCCTTCATAAAAGTTGTGGGGATGGATTTCAGCTATCCTATGGGCTTATGTTTGTACCAAACTAAGGTCTAAAGCTCCACCTATGATCAAAATATCAAAATTGGTTTTGGTTGCAAGACAACACTCTGTTTCAATTTATAGGCAGAATTTGACCTCTAAAACATCTGAACTGGGCTTTGGACTCTTCATGACATGTTTAAAGCTTTCTCTTAACTTTCCTAAGACAAAAGAATTAACCCAAAACCAAAGTTTGAAACTCAAGATAGACCCAAAAATCTAAAATATTTCAAAAAAGTACCAAATTACCAAATTAATCCAAAAAAGCTCAAAAACTAACCAAACCATAAAACCAATTACAAGTATCCAATCAAACACATAAACATGACAAAAGACTGAGTATAAAGAGGATATAACATATGTATAAATTGTGTTCATCAAATTCCCCCACAATTAACTCTTGAATGTCCTCGGGCAAGACACTAAAACAAAACTAAACTAGACTCAAAACAAAAACTAGCACTAAACTTTCAACAATGATGAGAATGCAAAACTAAGAGTAAGGAAATAACCAAAATTCCAAGGGACACAACATCTTATGAAGCACATTCTTGAGAATTTAAAACTCAAAATTAACTAAGTGATTTTATTCAAAAGGCAAGTAGATCAACTTAGTAGACTCTCACAAGGTAAACTCTTCATGTAACTCTCTTAATGTTTAGGATAGGTCAATGTTTCACTCAATTTCAATCCATGAAAATGCCTTACCATAAACTTGCTTATCATCTAATCTCCATTATTCAAATCATATGTATATCACAAATCAAAAGGACTTCACAAAGTTGTAATGTGGCCAAGGCAAAAAGGGAGGAAATGAATGATAAAGATATAAAAGTGTAAAACCAAAAAGACTAATATAACATTATAGCGTAGATTAAAACAAACAAAGAAGCAATTAAAACCAGAATCTACATCATGAATTTTCACATTTATCACTTCTCTTTTCCCTTTCTTCTCTTTTTTTTCTTTATTTTGAACTCTTTCATTTTGGAAATTTTATTTTCTTTTTCTTTCAAAATTTAAATTTTTTTCTTGTTTCCTTTCTTTCTAATTGCAATGTACACTTTTTCCTTTCTTTTTCCATTTGTTTCTTTTCTTTTCTTGACCATTGAAATGAATAACAATTGTATTTTTACCAAACAATTAGCACACCCCTACACTTGTTTAAGAACTCATCCCACTAATGAATTAAATGCTCTATTAATCTCTAATGTTAGGAAAAGGTAAAGACATTCAAGGCTTAGCTTTCTAATGGGCTACACAATAAGAAAAAGTTCAATTAGGCTCAAAAGGGCTTAATAATGGTACATTGCAAGGTTAGTTAGAAGGGTAAAAGTGGCTCAATCAAAAAAATGCATTAATCATATTCATGCATGCATGTGCTAATGTAATCTCAAAAAGATTCAAAGCAAGTTTGAGAGTGACAATTTCATGAAAGAAAATCACACAAAAGAAAAAAAAAGAATCTAATAAAAATGATCAAGAATGGCTCAAAAACTTATAGCCTATATGTCTACCAAAATCAATCTACAAACATTTTAAACTCTATTACTATGCTAATTAGATTCGAGAATCAAGAGGCAAGACAATTTATTTAAAAATGTTATGCAACCATCAAAATAAATTGCAACCTACTCAGCCTAAACAAACACATCATTATTGTAAAACACCTAAGAAAACAAAATAAACACAATGTTTTTCTTGCACAAATAAAGTAAAAAGTCAAATAAAGCAATCCTAAAATCTCCTCCCCACACTTAAATTTTATATTGTCCTTAATGTAAGCATAAAATTATCAATAACAATGTGGACAATTTAAATAAAAGAAAGGGAAAGAGAGAAAACATTTGGGTTGCCTCCTAAGAAGCACACTTATTTAACATTGTTGGCTTAATGGTCCATTATTTTTTTTTGTCCACTAGGATCATGAATTCTTGGGACAACAAAATTTGTTTGCCACCCATGAACTCTAGAACCCATCTTCAAATGCTTGAATTTCTTGCTACTACCAATTCTTGCATCTGATTTATCTTTACTAGTCAACTCTAGAATGGCTTGCATTATGAATTAGCAGCAACAATACAACAAAGGAGGAAATCATCAAGAGAGTATTCTATGACATCATCAAAGATATTGTATTTTATGGTATTGCCACCAAATTCCATGGTAATAGAACCAGCATAAACATCAATTTTGTTCTAGAAGTTTTAAAAAAAAGGTCTTCTTAGAATGGTAGGAGCTGAGTTGTTTGAGGGATCATCATATATTTTCAAAATGTAAAAATCTACAGGGTAGATAGGCATCTACCCATACTAAAACATCCTCTAGCACTCCTACAGGAATAACATTAGACCTTTTTGCTAATTGAATCACAACATTGATTTTCTTTAAAGGTCCCAATTTCAAAGATGCATAAACAAAATAAGGCATGACATTCATGGATGCACCTAAGTTTAACAAGACATGTGTAGAATGATTCTAACCAATTGCACATGGAATTGTGAAGGAACATGGATCCTTGCATTTTGGTGGTAGCCTCTTTTGGATGATAATAGATACATTCTTCACCACTCTGATTTTCTCATTGCCTTTTAATTTCTTCCTAATTGTGCATAGCTCCTTAAGAAATTTTACATGATAAGGAAATTGGTTGATCACATCCAATAGTTAAATGTTTACTTCTATTTTCTTGAAAGTTTCTAGGATGTTTTTATCTTGGTCTTCTTTGATGCACTTTACCAATCTACTTAGGAAGGAAAGGTGGGAAAATTTCAACAAATTGAGAATCATTTTTGTTTAGTAGGTTCTACCTCTATTGATTTTGTAATTTTTTTACTATTCCTGCACTGAAAATGATTATTGTAGAGATCTGGTCTCTACCTCTTTGCCACACCTCAATAGTATTGCACTCACATTTTCTCTAGGATTTTGAACTATCTCAGAGGGTAATTGGCCTAGAACTTATGTTTCTAGATTTGTCATTCTTGTCACTAATTTCTAAAATCTAGTGTTGATGTCCTACTTTAACTACTATATGTCATCTATGATCTGTTGTTAGAATTACAAGTTATTTTGAGCCTTAGTTTAAATCAGGTCTTCTAACTGCTACATTTGATTTTGAAATAAAGCTTGCTAAAAGGAAGTCTGCTACCCAGCCTAATTTCCATATCTTAAGTTGAGGTGGTCTCTCCAACTAGGGTTATATGTATTGGAATATGGATTGTAAGCCTCTTGTATGTATGCTAGAAATCTTTTGTTGTTTTATAGAAATATGTCTATTGCATGAATTTCCTAAAGGGGTCAGTCTTTTGGGGGAAGCTTGGACATGTCTCAGTATCCTGTCCAAGGTCTGAGTAGATTCCATACACTACTGCTATTTGTCTTTACCCTATGGCTTGCTAATTAGTTGAACTATTAGAGTAAGGCTTATTATCTGCCTCTCCCAGTATTCATATAAGGTTTCTCCATTAAACTGTCTAATGCTACAAATTTTTTTCATGATATTGGTAGCTCTAGAGGTAGAAAAGTATCTCTCAAAGAGCAATCTTATCATTTCAAGCCAGGTACTAACAGAGTCAAGAGGAAGATAATAGAGGAAGTCTTTAGCTAACCTAACTAATGAGAAAGGAAAGACCTTCAACTTAATCTGCTCTTCTAAAGATCCTTGAGGCTTCAAGGTTAAGCAGACAACATGGAATTCCTTAATATGCTTGTGAGAATCTTCTCCTACCAAGCCATGAAAGGTAGGTAATAAGTGTATCAATCCAAACTTCAGCTTAAAGGCTACATCCATCTCAAGATAGTTTATGCATAGTGGCTACTAGTTGAGTTTGGAGCAACCATCTCCCTTAAGGTCCTCTAGTTGAATGCCATATTTTTTAGATTAGAATAAGAAGATGAAATTTAGCCAACAACTCAACTACAAATGCCTATGCTAGGGGTGGAAGTTGATGAATAGTCTAAAGTTGATGTATAATCCTAAAATGGTCCAAATTGGTGTCTAATCTCCTTTCTCAAATTATGCATGGTTCATTCAATTTTTAGATCATATATGAGCTTAGAATAATAAAAGTATTGAGTCATACATTAACAACCTAAACAAAAAATCAAAAACCAAAAGAACTTAAATGGAAAAATTGGTAAAATAATGCAAAAATACTAAAAAGTTTGAAAAAAAAACCTACTAAACAATTTCACAAAAATAGGTCGGTGTCTGTGTTAAAAAGATCTTGATTAAAAGGCCAAAATCTAGTAGCCTATCAAATTTGAGCTCTAAACTCCATAGAAAATTTGGTTGTCAATCCCCCACCAAAAACACCTAAAACTTAGCAAAACTATGCACAAACAGGGGTAAAAGCAGGGGATAATATACTAAAATTATGGCCTACTACTAATACTAATATCCTAATACTAAATACTATCGAGAACACAGAGAAATTAATTAGCTAGTCCTCGACAACAACACCAAAATTTGATGATTGTTGATACCACTAAAGATAATACTGAACTACCTAAGCTTATAGCATGGTGAGTCCAAGTCAAACCATAGAAACAAAAATTAAACAAACAATAATAACATGAGCAAATAGATTTAAAAATCTAAGGAAAAAAGCTTCAATCCAAAGGATTCTTGCAATCAATTCAATGACTAATTATTGACACAATGATTTCATTCCCTCTTTGACCACTTAGCTAAGAATTTGATGAAGTCCAGCAATTAATCAATTCTTGCTAATTTCCCTCTAAATTGGCTAATCAAGCCTAACACCTGATTAAACATTATTGTTAAATCGATTGAAGCCTAACACCTTAACCAATTCACCAATAGCATTAATATCTAAAAATGCCAAGACTAACTAGTCAATTTACCTCAATAGCAAATTAATTAACTACACTCAATTAACTAGAATAATTGACCCACACAAGGGCACAATTAAAAACTTTATTGCTACTCAAACCAAATAGCCATAAACAACAGCATAGCCTATGAAAATTTAGCTAGTAGTAAATCATAATAAATAGTTAATTAACTGGTCATTTTAATCAATCATCCAAGCCAATTATTAGGATTAAAATAGAGAATCAATATAATAATATTAGGAATAAATTAACAATAGAAGCAAGTCTCATAATCAATAAGAGAACTGATGTAGAATTTCCCTTAGATAGCCATAGAAGTTTAGCTATATATTAATGCAAAAATGAAATCAAAAATAAAAGAAAAGAGAAGACCTAAAAGAGGCCGATGTTCTTGTCCTAGCAAAGCTCTGCCTCTTCACTAAAGTAGAGCAAATGAAAATGAATCTACAATTTATTATAATAAAGGCTCAGTTGAGCTTTTATAAGAGCTCAGTGAACTACCTCTAATTAGGCTACTGATTAAGGATGGAAGAAGGCTCAATTGGTTGTGGGTCTCTTCATATGAATTGTTGGCCCATCACTTCAATTTCTAATGGCCTTAACCTTGCTCCAAAATTCAATTCCTAGCTTAACTTGTGGGCCAAAAATTGACATAGTCTTTTAGAGAAGTCCAACCTATAATAGAATTTTTCGATTAAGTCCACAACTTAGAAACTCAATGAAAAAGGAGTATTTTCACTTCAAGCTCTTCATGAAAGTTATGGCGATATATCTTAGCTATCCTTTGGCCTTGGGTTTGCATTGAAATGAGGGATAGATCTCCACTTATGATCAAAATACTAAAACTGGTTCTAGTTTGCAGGATAGCACTTTGCTTTAGCTTTTGGACTGGCCTTTGGACCCTTCATGACATTTTTAGGGCTTTCTATTATTTTTCCAAAGACATAAAATCACCCAAAATCAAATTCCAAAGCTCATGATACTCTTAAAAACTTGAAATAGTCTAAAATAGTGCCAAATTAATAAATTAATCCAATAAAGCTCAAAAACCAACCAAAACACAAAACCAAATTACAAGTGTCCAATTAAGCACATAAAAATGACAAAAGGCAAAGTACAGAAGGGGTATAAAATATGTATGAATTATGTTCATCAATAGTTTCTTTCAACCCTCCTTCAATAGCATTCATTCTTGGATTACCATGGTCAGGTAAAGAGTTGTGATTCACATTGGTGTTTCTATCATTCCATCAAAGCTTAACCATTTGGCTTCAAGTCAAGATTACATTTTATTTTTAAAAGCTAGTTAATTCTCCATAGAGTGATCTATAGCTCTAGCATGATAATCATATCAAGCATTTTGGTCATACCACCTTGGGTAAGGTTGTTGTATAAGCTTGATTGGGGTTAAAGCAAACTTTTTGTTTTGAGAAAGTTTCAAGAAAAGCTCACTATAGGATATTGGGATGGGATTATATTTGACATGCCTCATTTCTTAGTCATTATGATCTCTTCTTAGGTTAAAATTCTATATAGGTTTTGGTTTATAGTTTGTGATTGTTTGAGAGAAATGAGGTGACGTACCATAAGGTTAGGCATATGGAAGTTGTGAGGTGGAAGAAATATATGGGTATTGCATGAACTATGATTGAGATGATTGAATGGAAAGCGATTAGTTAGGCTTTGATCACTTTAGTTTTCTTTCATCCTTTCATAGCTAGTGGCATGCACTTCACCTTCCTTCTTCTTGTTGATCATAGGCTTCTTTGTGCCCATTGCTTCAATATAATTATCAACGATTCTATAAACTTTAGCCCCATGCTCAATGCTTTCTCTAATTATGACAATATTAGAGAAATTTGATGATGCATTACTAATCATCTGGTCATAGAAAGGTGGGTGAAGGATACCAAATGAATGTTAACACTATCTCTTTGTCAAAAAGCAATGGATGCACTTGAGTAGCTAAATCCTTCTATCATTGAGCATATTTTTTAAATGTTTCAATAGTCTTCTTCTTTATATTCTGAAGTTGTATGCTATTAGGAGCCAAATCAATACTATAATGATACTGGCTCAAGAAAGCATTAGCAATGTCTTTCCGATGTCACATTTTATTAAGGTCAAGCTTTGTGTACCATCTAAAAGTAGCACTAGTCAATCAATCTTGAAAGAAATGAATAAGAAGTTTATCATCATTAGTGCAAGATGCCATTTTTCAACAATATAAAGTTAGGAGATCCATTAGGCAAGTAGGCTCATTAAACTTTTCCAACTTAGGTGCTTTAAACTTAGGAGAAATAACCACATTAGGTATAAGGCATAGCTCTATTCCATCCATGAGTCTATATTTGTTAGGCTCTTCTATTGCTCATAGTCATTCTTCAAAAACTTATAACTTCCTTTTATTCTTGAGGCCATCATTCAAATTTTTTGTTGGGAAAATTTGATCAAAAGCACTAGGTATTGGCAGTAAAATTTTACAATTTTTTTTTTAAGTCTGGAGCATGTTGTTTGCAATTTAATTCATAAAACATTGCATAATTCAAATAATTTTAAAATAATGAATTGAACTATGCCTTCTTAAGAGTTTTTTCTTGAAATCCCTAATCTTCAAATTCAAATTTGATCTCCAAGAAATTCCACAAACTCTCTAATAAGCCTTATAATCAAGTCTTTCAGATTATTTTTAGGCAACTCCTTCAGATTTCATCTCCAACACTAATGGTGATCTATATGAACCAATTAGATTCAAAGCCTCCACCAATATTCACAAAATAGGTAGAGTAGAAAAATCAACACTTAACTTTAAAGGTGCTAACTTTCTAGGGAATCATAAATTCACTCGACTAGAATTGGTGTTTGAATACAATAAAGAGAAGAGAATAGAGATCACACTAAAAGAGTTTCAAACACATAGCACGTGCTATAGTTTCACACTTGTGTGTATTGTATTAGGTTCAAAGGTTGGCTTCTCTCCTTTTTTAATAGAAGGGCTTGGAGCACAAGCTATAATGGGAAGCAAGCATGAATAGTGCATAAGCTAGGGTTTCACGTTGCTTATGATGTCCACTTCTCCATGTGGTTGGGTTGCATAGCTAGGGTTAACATTTTAGGCTTGTGTGCTATCCTCTTGGCTTAAAGAGTTCATGCTCCTTTCTTAGGTCATAATAAGTCAAACTTAATAATCTTCATGTGCCCTCCTTTTGTGTCTAATAAGCCTGAACACCTTTCTTAGGTTACTATGAGTCTAAACTCATAAACTCTCTTAGGCAATAATAAAATAATTATCAAATTATTCTAATTTATTAGTTAAGATAACTTTTTAAGTGAGGAACTATTCTTCTATTTATGATCTCCTCCAGAGTTAATATAAATGTTCCTACAACAATTAAACATCAACATTGAAAATTTGCTACTATTTAATAATTGTAATCTCTATTAGAATTATCAAATCATTAATTAATTAACACTTCTAATCATATTAGAACACTTAATTAATTATTTCAAATTTTTAAGGCGTTCACTAATTCAACATTGGAATTCAAAATATTTTGCATTGTAACTTTTCCTTTGACTTTAGATCAAAGAGATTCCATTGTGTGTAACCCATTAGATTTTCATGCATGTTGGCAATTAATTTATTTACAAACTTTTACAAATTAAATTAAAACTCTTTTTAATTCAAATATAATTTCCCTAAATTGTTCAAATAAATTCAAAGATCATGATTAGCTTCTAGCAAAGTATCATGACCACCCAAATGCTAGGAAACCTTTGTGACAAGGTATTAATATGTAATTCAATCCCTCCATCTCTTAATATTCAAATTGGACTTAGGGTATAGATCAAGTGTCAACCCTAATTTGAATGTTAATTATAGGTGGATGTCTAATGACTATATGTTATCTCTTAATTGATTGTACATAACACTTCTTTTATGTATCAATATGTAGGCCTATGATTTTGAACATAGAATAAGTTTAAGACATCTTTTGAATATCTTTCCTTGTTACAAAGGAGGACAAATTTTTTCTTGATCAATTACTACCTTCATGTGTTTTGTAGTGCACCTAATTATTATTTGTACCTACTCTTTAAGAGTGCATGTGTAAAATAATATCAAAGTACATAACCCCATACATAAGATGTTATGTTAATCTCAAGTCTAAGGATCACTTATACTACCTTTCACATGAGAAGTCTATTGACACATGGTTATATTCCATGTGGTTTCTCATGGAAGATTAATCCAGTCATATATTCCATAACATATACTCATATATCTTGTCCAAATATCAGCATATCTATAGTATATGAGACTATTGCATTCTTCTAGAAGAATGTCACATGATATGTGTCAGTTTACTCATGAATAATTGATATTTTATTTTCTCAATAATTCAACAACCAAGGATATTAGAATATAATTATATGTATAAATTATCTCATAATTGCAATCCCAATTATAATTAATTAATACACAATTATATTTCAAAGGCTTTATCTAATATAGCATATATATATGAAAACATATATACATTAAAACTAAATTGATAAAAAGGCCAAAATGTCATGTTTATCAAATATGCTAAGATATATAATTTCTATGCTATTACAACTGATTGTCTCTAGGGCATCTATATTAACATCTTGTGTTTATCATTAGAATCATGGTTCTTAGGTGAGTCATGGGGTCCTCCCATTATTGTGAAGTAGAAAGGTGTAATAGGATATTGATATTGGAACCCTGGGGGTGGATATGGAAATGGTTAAGGATTAGTTGGTACTAGATTGCCCCCAAGTGGATTTGGGCATGATGGTGGAGGTAGGTTTGTGTCATAAGGAGTAAAACTAGGAGGAAATTTAGGGCTTTTAGGTGGAGGCATATCCTAATCTTGATTTTGATTATCTGATGAAGGTCACCAATTGTCATTGGGTTTCTTAGTCAAAACCCCCCATGATCCTTGTGAGTTGTTCCTTTAGTTTATTAATGTTTTTTTTCATTTCCATTTTAATTTTCTCTTGTTCATCCATGGCCCTTGCTTAAGAACAGGTCTTGTATGAGAGTTATGGAAGCAAGTTTCATTTTTTGAGATGAGCTATGATACAATACCTTTTATTAAACATGAATTAACCTTAAATGAGTGCAAGAAAAAAAAGCATAAGAAAAATGATGAGAAAAGAAAAAAATGCATTGATGTTGTTGATGAACACAATTTATACATAATTTAAATCCCTTTATACTTAGTCTTTTTCATGTTTCTATGCTTAATTGGACATTTAGGATTGGTTTTGTGGTTTACTAAGTTTTTGTACTAAATTGAATTTATTCGATAAATTTATATAGTTTCATATTGTTTCAAGATTATGGCCATATCTAGAGTTTTGGCCCTTGATTTTGGGTGACTCTTATGTCCTTTGAAATCTAAGAGGAAGACTTATAAACACCATGAAGAGCCTAAAGCCAATTCAAATGTTTTGAAAGTGAAATAGAGCCTAGAAGTTGGGGTAGAGTGCAACGTTGAGATCTAGGACCCAACCCAGTGTTTTGATCATAAGTGGAGCTCAAAAAGTCATTCTAGTACAAACTTAATCCCATTGGTTAGCTTAGAACAAATTCTACATCTTTCATGAAGAGCTTGAGAGAAAATTACACAATTTTGACTTAATTAAGTGGCATAGAACTTAAGTGATCAAATCTATTATAGGTTGGACTACTCAGGAAGTCTATATTGATGTTTAACCTATAACCTGAGCTAAAGATCAAATTTTAGTGTAAGATTAAGGCCAATGGGAACCTATGCCATAGAGCTACATTTCATCTAAATATTGTCATGTCCAAAAATATTTCCTTCCATCCCTAAACTGTAACCCAACTTAGAGGTAGTACACTAAACTATAATAATAGCTAGTTGAATTTACAAAGACAAATCTAATTGTTTATGGCTATTTGGTTGTGAAATAGCAATAGGATGTTGACGAGCTATTAGGGAAATTCAATTTTCCTAAGGAATCAATGGTAGTTAATTTGGTTGCTACTAGGATAATTCAATTAACTAGACTTAGTGATTTTAATGCTTAAAGTTATTGATAAGTT
Source organism: Saraca asoca (assembly GCA_026873985.1). Classification (NCBI taxonomy): domain Eukaryota; kingdom Viridiplantae; phylum Streptophyta; class Magnoliopsida; order Fabales; family Fabaceae; genus Saraca; species Saraca asoca. Next base: position 6,476 of record JANHAO010004679.1, on the reverse strand, counting down.
AGGTGAAGTGTTAGGTTTTGCTTTACTTAACAATAAATTTCAATTAAGTGTTGGGCTTGTGTGACTATCTTAGGGTGAAATTGACAAAGATTAATTAGGTTCTAGGCTTAATTAATACCTTGGCTAAGCATTCAAATTGGAAAAAAAACAAGAGTGTCAAGGATCAATCATTGAATTAGTAGCAAGTGTCCCTCAGGTTGAGTCTTTCTTCATTAATCTTCCCTTAATTTTAATTCTATTTTCATGCGTTTGAAGTGTTTATTTCAAATTCTTATTAGTAATTAGCTGTCCTACCCCCTTATATTTTGGTTGAGAACATAATATGATATTCACCAATCTCTATGGATATGACCTAACTCACCCTCGTTGCTAGCTTTGAGAGTCTAACACTATTTTAGCCAATTTCAATGGCCGTCAAATTTTAGTGCCATTATCAGGGATTAGCTGATTTATTTTTGTGTGTTTTTAGTTATTTATAGCATTAAGAAATGGACATTAGTGTTAGGTTTTAATTTCAGTCCTTTTCTCTTACTTTTCCCCTAATTTCACCTATATTTCCCCATTTTTCTATTTTTCTAGCAAGGTCAAGTGGCAAAATTTTTTGTGGAGTTAGGAGCTCAAATTTCCTAAGTCACCATTTTTGGGACTTTTGAGCAAGACTCATGCTATACTGTGACCCCCCCCCCACTTTTTGCCAAATTCCATCATCTTCTATGATTTTTCAATTTTTAATATTTTTGAATTATTTTCCTATTTTTTATTTCAATTCTTTTTTGGTTTTTGATTATTTGTCAAGCTTTTTTGTGTATGACTTGATCCTCATATATTCTTCAGCTAATATATGATCTAGAGATTGAGATAACCTTGCAAGAATTAAAAAGAGTGAGTAGGCAACAATCTGACTTAATTCAAGACCCTTTATTAGCACCGCTTTAAATCTCTTCCTCTCTAAACTCAGCTAAAGGAGATTTGTTTTTTGCAAGTTCTTCACCACATTCTAACATGAAGAACATGGCATCTCATAAAAGAACTATGGAGGAGCTAGCTATCTTTGATCTTAACTAGTAGCCTTTATGCGTTAATTACCCTAAAATTGAAATTGCATTTGAACTAAAGTCTGGCCTGACCTATTTGCTACTTACATTCTACGGGTTAGCTGGGGAAGATCCTTACAAGCATTTGAAGGAGTTCCATGTAGTTTACTTATCCATGAAGCCCTAAGGCATCTTAGAGGAGCAGATTAAATTTAGGGCCTTTCCCTTCTCTCTAGCTGATTAAACTAAGGATTGGCAATACTATCTTCCACCAAGCTACATCAAAACATGGTATGAAATGACTAAACTCTTCCTTGAGAGATATTTCCCTATATGTAGAGCTACCAACATTAGCAAAGAAATTTACAATATTAGGCAACAATCTAGAAAGACTCTATATGAGTATTGGGAGAGATTCAAGAGGCTTTATGTAAGCTATCCCTATCATCAAATGAGTGACCAGCTCCTTATTTAATACTTCTATGAAGGCTTCCTCCCAATGGACAGAAGCATGATTGATGTAGCAAGTGGAGGAACCTTAGTAGATAAGACCCTTGATGTTGCAAGGATGCTGATATCCAATATGGTAGCAAACTCATAGCGATTTGGCAATAGACTAGATTACACCATGAAAAAGGTAAATAAGCTCCACACATCCAACATAGGGAAACAAATGACAAACTTCACTTACATGGTCCAATAGCTCATGGGACAAAACTAAGAAGCACAACTGCGTGGCATCTATTTAGCTCCTAGACACAACACTAATACATGTCCAACCTCTTTTTTAAGAGGCTGATCCCTTCCAACAAGTCTAGGCCATGGGAGATTTCCTAAAAATAATAGAAGATTCCTATACTAGACTTAGCAACCAGATAACTCTTACTCCAGCATATATATTGGCTGGAGATATCACCCCAACTTGAGATATGGCAATCAAGTTAGACAGTAAACCTCCTATCAGTAGCCTTCATATCAAATATAGAAAAAAAGTCAAAACCAAGACTCAATTTCAAATCAAGCTTTAGTAGACTTAATGAAAAATATGGCACAGCAAAAATTATAGTTTTACAAGAAAGGAGAGAAGAGATTTAATAGATTAAGCAGGCCATTGCCACCCTGAATACCAAAATGCAAACAGTGGAAACTAGGATAACAAAATTAGAAAATCAAGCTACAAACAAATTGTCAAATTCTCAGCCCAAACAATCATGAATCAAAGGGAAAATGCTTATGCCATAATATTGAGGAATGGCAAGGAAGGAAAGACCAAACAACTAATTTCAAACCAAAGAGATGCAGAGACTTCTAAACCAACAAGTTGCTCCTAACCAGTTTGTCCATCTCTACCCTTCCCATTGGATTAGACCCTTTGTTGTTACTAATGTGTTTCCTTATGGTACAGTTGAGATCAAAAGTTTAGTAGCTGACAAGGTGTTCAAGGTTAATGGGCATAGGCTCAAGTGATTCTTTGAAAGCTTCCAAGAGAATGAAAGAGAGGAAGTGAAGTTAGGAGAACTAATTTATGTTGATATGGGTTAAGAAATGAATCAAGGGACCGTCAAGCCAACGACATTAAACAAACATGCTTCTTGGGAGGCAACCCAATCATTTTCCCTCTTTTCTTTTCTTTTTTATTTTATATACTATTGGCCTAGGTCATCCTAGCTACATATTCAATTTTGATGTTGACAAACTATATTTCAATGAGATTGTTAGCTTAGGTTATCCTAGCTATACATTCTATTTTGATGTTGACAAACTATTTTTCAATGAGATTGTTAGCCTTGTGACTATACACTATGTTTTGATTAACAAACCATAAATATTTCAATTTTATTATCTAACAATTTACTTTAATTTTTGTTGTTATTTTTACAAGATCAAACATTTAGGGCTAGATTTATTTTATTTTTTAGGTTTTTTGTAAATGAATCTAAAGTAATTTTGATTGAAATATTTCTTTTAAAATAATGAAGAAGAAAAACATGAATTGAGCACTTGAAGAAAGTTTCAAAATCAGATTTTATGAAAATGGCTTTTCACTTCTTGAATCGATTCAAGAATTGATTCCAGTTTTAAAGTTTTGTGAAAAATGTATTTGAATCGATTCACTAATCAATTCATAAGAATTTTTTTTTCAAAAATGATTTTTACTGAAATAGATGTAACAACTCTAAATCGATTCCAGAGTCAATTCACCAACTGAATATTCTGTTAGAGTCAATTATAGTAGTCATAAATATCCTAATTGCTTTTGATTTTCTACTTCTTTGCACATTATTGATACTTTCTCAAGTGCGAAATTCCCTCTAAGATTGTGTTTCATAAGATTATCATCTTCTTCATATTCTTTTGCAATTCTTAAAGGTTCTAAATCAAAGATATTATAGATTCATCTTAGATAGTTTAAGAATTTTCTCTCAAACAAATGGTATTGTATCACTTACCCCTATTTCATTTTTCTTTTAGATTTCTAGGTGTTTAGCAATTTGTTGTTCTATTTTTACGTCTACATGAGCCTATTAATTTCTTGTGCGTTAGATTAGGTGTAGAAGAGCCTGTAGAAATTCTTCTAGGTTGCCAAGATTCCTGTAATTCTTGTGTATATTGTACTGGCAGTTCAAGAGCCTAGTAATCCTAATTGTTTTTAAATAAAAGTGATTTTCTAGTTGAGGAATGATCCAAGTGGATTATATTTCATCTGCAGTTTCATGTAAAGTTAAACCACTTTAAAAATTATGACTCACTATTTCTTTTTTACTACCTTATATAATTTTTGTTATCTGCATTAATTTTGTTTATGATTTTTTACTACAACAATCTGAATTAATTCTACTATATAATTTTCAAATAATGCCATTTCTAAAAAGGATATCAATTTAATCAAAAAGGAGAACAACATTCCCCTAAAGGAATAAGGGAAAGATCCAAGTGTTGAATTTTAACTCTGATTGTGGGACCTGACATATACCCATGATTTGTTGTTACTTTTGTGCTTACATTAAGGATAATGTAAAATTTAAGTGTGAGGAGAGATTTTAGGATTGTTTTGTTGTGCATTTTGTCTTTGTTTTGCTTTGATTATGTGAAAAAAAAGCTAAAAAAATTCTAGTAACAAATTCTATTTTTATTCTTTTAGGTATTTTTCATAGATGATGAGTTCTTTAGGCCTTGAGTAAGCTGCAATTGATTTTGATGGTTGCATAGCATGATTGAAACATTGTCTTGATTCTTGATATTTGAATTTGATTAGCATTGTGATGGAATTTGAAATGTTTGTGGATTAATTTTGGTAGACATATAACTTGAGATTTTGTGCCAATTTTGATCAATTTTATTAAGTTCTTCTTCTTTCTTGTGCGTGATTTTCTTTCATGAAATTGTTGCTTTAGAACTTGTTTTGATTCTTTTTAAGATTACATTGGCACACGCATGTATAAATATGATTAAGGCATTCTTTGATTGAGCCACTATTACCCTTTTAGCCTACCTTGTAATGTACCATTGTTGAGCCCCTTTGAGCATATTTGACCTTTATCTTGTTATGTAGCCCATTAGAAATTCAAACCTTGAATGTCTTTACCTTTTCCTAACTTTAGAGATTAGTAGAGCATTTGATTCATTAGTAGGATAGGCTCTTGAATAAAGGTGGGGGTGTGCTAATCATTTGGTGAAAAACCAATTGTGATTCATGTCAATGGTTAAGAAAAGAAAAGAAAAAAAATAAATAAATAAGACAAGGAAAAAAAGAACTCAATGCAAGTCACAAAAAAAAGTAAAAGAAAGAAAAGAAATGAATTTGTAAGAAAAAAACAAATGAATTAAGAGAGCTTAAAAATAAAATAAAGTGAAAGAAATAAAAGAAAAAGAAAAAGTAAAGAAAAGGAAAGAGAAAAAAAGAGAAGTGACAAATGTGAAAATTATGACATAGGTTCCAATTTTAATTTGCTCTATTGCTTCTTTGGATCTATGCCACAATGCTCTATTAGTCTGTTTGGTTTTGCATTTCCATATCCTTACCATTCCTTTCCTCCCATCTTCCTTTGGCCACATTACAACCTTTGTGAAGTCCTTTTGGTTTGTGCTATGCATGTGATTTGAGTAGTGGAGATTTGATGATAAGCTAACTTATGGTGATGCATTTTCATGGAATAAAATTGAGTGAACATTTTCCCATTTTAAACATAAAGAGAGTTGCATGGAGAGCTTACCTTGTGAGGCCTACCAAAGTAATCTACTTGCCTTTTGAATCATATTGCTTTGCCAGTTAGATTTGAGTTTTGAATTGTCAAGAATGAGCTTCATGAGATGCTATGTCCCCTAAAATTTTGGCTATTTCCTTGCTTTTGGTTTTGCCTATTCATCATTGTAGATAAATTTTAGAGTTTGAGTCATTATTTTGAGTCTAGTGTAGTTTTGTTTTGGGGTCATGCTCGAGAATGAGCAAGAGTTAAATGTGGAAAAAGTTGACGAATACAATTTATACATTATTTAAATCCCTTTATACTTGGTCTTTTGTCATGTTTATATGCTTAATTAGATACTTGGGATTGGTTTTGTGGTTTGCTAAGAATTTACACTATTTTAGATTGTTTCAGAATTATGAGCATATCTAGACTTCTGGACCTAGTTCCTTGGAAAGCTGAAAGGAAGAGCTATAAATTCCATGCAAAGCTTGTAGTGTGCAGCATTGCAATCCAGAGCCTAATCCAATGTTTTGATCATAAATGGAGCTCAAAAAGTCATTTTGATGCAAACTTATGGCCATTGGTTAATTTTATATCTTTCATGAACAGCTTGAGAGCAAACTGCACCTTTTTGACTTAATGAAGTGGTTGTGAACATAAGTGATCAAATCTATTCTGGGTTGGACTACTCAGAAAGTCTGTCTTGATGTTTATCCCATAACTTAAGCTAGAGACCAAATTTTAATGTAAGGTTAAGGCTAGTGGGAAGCTAAGTTATAAAGCTACATTTTATCTGAAGATATCACATCCAAAAGACCCCTTCAATCCCAAAACTACAGTCCAACTCAAAGGTAGTGCACTAAACTTATAAATAACTAGCTAAGCCTTTAGTGTAGGATCTTTTACATTACTTTTGTATTGTCTCTAAATTTTAGAGGAGAGAAGCTTTGCTAGGGTAAGACCTCATCCATTTAATCAAGTTTATTCTTTCCCTTTTTCTTTGTATTTTATCTTACTCTTGATGTGTAGCTAAATTCTATTTTAATCCAAAGGAAATTTTTGCTCTTATTCTTGTATGATTGTGAGACTTGTTTTGATTGTTCAATTATTTCCAATTTGATTTTTGTCAGTCCCAATTTAAACAATTAAAGAATGTGGAATGAAAACAAATCTTGCCCTTATCTCGTTAGAGATCAATATACACCAGTATCATATTCAAATTTTATTGAATTTTCGTGTAGGAAAAGTGAGA
>JANHAO010004678.1:0-23792 GCA_026873985.1 Saraca asoca | reverse complement strand
CTGGTTGGGACCTTTACCAGCGTTTACAAACGCTGGTAAAGGTCAAAAAAAACGCTGGGAAAGGTCTTTTATGTTGTAGTGATAACCCCATAATAGAGTTCATCACTTAGATTCATAGTCCTAAAACTTTATCAAAGTAGTGTGTTTTAACCATAAGCCTTTCATGAAAGTTGTATAGGTGAATCTTAGCTATTCAATTGACCTAAATTTTCACCAAAATGAGGTATGGAACTCCAATTATGGTCAAAATACCAAAATTGATTATGGGTTAGCAAGTTAACACTCTATTTTGAATTTTAGGATAAATTTGACCCTCAAAATGGTGGAATTGGGCTTGAGACTCTTCATCACATTTGTAGAGTATCCTCTTAGCTTTCCAAAGAAATAAGAATGACCTAAAAATAAAGTTCAAAACTCAAGGTATACTAAAAAAACCTAAAATAGTGCCAAATTGCTGAATTAATCCAATTAAGCTAAAAAAATTGACCAAACCAAGAAACCAATCACAAATATCCAATAAAATCATGACAAAGGACTAAGCATATAAGGGATATAAAATGTGTATAAATTATTCTCATTAGTAAGATCAGTTCCTTAAACAATAATCTCATCAACTCAAGCTCTAAGAGTGTCCCCAACAATGAATTATTTCAATTTAACAAGCTCTCACCCTCAAAATAAATTTTTTCATATGTAAGTTTTGTTAATTGTCCTTTGAGGAATATTATTTATTCTTGTTCTTCTTTGACCAAAATTTCTCGTATTTCAATCTTCAATATATATGTCAAATTCATTTATTTTTATTGTAGATGTACGGAGAACGGGTCAAATAACAATTAGCTATCGGTACAAAATGTTGTAATCAATACTTTTGGTGGAATCAATCAACAGTTATCCTTTTACCCATCTTTGTGCCAACGAAATCCAATGACTACAATCCACTTAACATTCTTGTTTCTTCTTGAAATCTAATTAAGGTTGCTGAAATTTAAACATGACCATGGTTGCATTGTAAAAAAATTGTGAATTGATATGAAAACAATAGTTCATACAAATTGAATATAGTTCAAAATTCGTTTCTTAAATGCAATATTGTAGTTGCATCACATGATCTACAATTTAAGTTCTTCAAGTAATGTTCTAAGAAATAGTTTTGCAACAGGTTTGCACTTGCAATATTACGATTTTTCCATTAGCCAGGATCTTATTGCAATCATTTTTCATCCCTTTATTTTCATTTTCTTTTCCTTTTTTTTTTGTAATTTTCTACAACCAAATGGCAAGTGCAACATTATATTTTCAATACCTAGCCTCAAGTTTAAGAAATTGCTTGCAAAATTAGATCAGACCGGCTGATTAAAATTGTTGGACTAGCATTTGGTGTGTGTAACAATTTGATTTGATCATAAAACTATTTTCATGATTGGATCAAATTAAATCGATCAAAATTGGAATTGGGTTTGAAAAATTGGTTGGCTGTTTCTTTTACAATCTACCTTCAAATTGAATTGGATTTTTTTTTTTTTTTGTATTTTTAAGTTGCATTAACATTTTTTTAGAGATTCCACATAAATAGTCCATAACTACAATATTTTTCTATTTATTAATTTGTTTTGAATCTTATATTAATTTTTATTTGTTATATTTATTAGTTATCATGTATTACAAATTTAAATTTATAAGTTATATTATATGTTAATTATCTTTTGTATGTAATTTAATTTAATATATTTAATTTTTTAACTATGATGTTATTCAATTCAACCTTTAATTTAACCAATCAATGATGGTTCAATAGCTTTTCCAGTTCAATGTTCAGCATCAATTATTAAAACTGAGTTGAAAGTGCCTCTTGTATATATGCAATATGCTTAACTAAGATCTATGTGTGTTGACACCATTTTCTATCATAAGTAGGTTGAGATATGCACATCAATAGGATTGCCCAATCAAGTGTGGCAGCTAATGCCTCATCAAAGACTTCCAACACCCTTTAGTAGAGTGAAACCATTGCTCAACATAGGGCTTGAGATTACACATAGTATCTCACTAATATTTGATTCTACTTATTTTCTATTGTTATTTTATTGATAATAATGTTCATATATGATCATGGTTTTTGAATTTTAGGCCTTAGTACTATCAATTCCTTATACTTAGTGCCTTTAATTTTCAAAATACCTCCAATTATATACAACATGAACCCCCTGGTACTTACAGGTAAGTGAAGTGTTAATAATCACTTGATTTAATGCATGATAGGCAAATGTATTAATTAACTATTTAATTTTCTGATTAAGAACCCATCAATTCACTAATAAGCTAAAACCACATGGCATTGATTGCCATGCACCTAAGATGCAAATGAATTACCATCCATAATATGACATACATCCTACCTACCCAATGTATCCTAGGTATTCAATTTCCTCTCTTATCTTCCTATCATTCAGTAAATCAAGTTATTATTAGCACATCATTAACCTACTATGACTAGGGGGTTCATGTTATATATAATTTAACGTATTTTAAAAATTAAAGGCACTAGGTGTAAAGAATTGATTGTATTGGGGCCTAAAATTACAAATTCATAATTACATATGAACATTGTTATCAATATAATAACAACAGAAAATAAGTAGAGTAAAATAGTAGCGAGGTACCATGTGGAATCCTAAGCCATATGCTATAAATAATGGTTTCACTCTTCTAAAGGAGTATTGGAAGTCTTTACTGAGGCATTAGCTATGACACTTGATTGGGCAATCCTATTGTTGTGCCCATCTTAGTCGGCTTATGATAGAAAATGATGTCAACACATACAAATCTTAGTTCAACATATTGCATATATGCAAGAGGCACTTTCAACTCAAAATTTTAAAAATCGCCAGAACATTGTTTAATCACGTAAAATAAAGGTTGAATCATATGACATCATAATTAAAAATTAAATATATTAAATTAAATTACATAAAAAAATTATTATCATATAATATAATTTGTAAATGAGTTTGTAATACATAACAACTAATAAATATAACAAATAAAAAATCAATATAGGATTCATAAGAAATTAATTACTAGTAAAATATTGTAATTGTGAACCATTTATGTGATATATCTCTCAAAAATTTATGTTGCAACTAAAAAACACAAAAAAAAAAGTCCACTTTAATATGAAAGTAGATTGTGAGAAAAAAAATTGCCAACCAATCTCTAAAATCTGATTCCAATTTTGATCGATTCAATCTAATTTGATAATGAAAATATTTTATAATCGAATCAAATCATTGCACACTAAATGCCAGTCTGACTAATTCAATCAATTGGTTTGATCTGATTTTGCAAGCGATTTCTTACACTTAAGGCTAGTATTTAAAATATAGCGTTGCACTTGCCATGCAATTGCAGAAAATTATGAAAAAAAGGGAAAAGAAAACGAATATGAGGAGATGAAAAATGATCGGATAAGATCCCAACCAGTGAAAAACCACAATATTGCAAGTGCAACCGTGTTGCAAAACTATTTTTTTAAAACACTACTTGAAGAACTTAAATTGCAGATCATGTGATATAACTACAACATTGCATTTAAGAAATGAATTGAACTAAATTCAAATCACATGAACTATTGTTTTTCATATCAATTTGCAATTTTATGCAATGCAATCGTGGTCACATTTAAATTTTAGCAACATTAATTAGATTATAAGGAAAAAAAAAGAATATTAAGTGGACTGCATTCACTAGATTTTGTTGGTACAAAGATGGGTAAAAGGGTAGCTATTGGTTGATTCCATAGAAAGTATTGTTTGCAACATTTTGTATTGATAATTGATTGTCATTTGCCCCATTCTCTGTATATCTACAATAAAAATAAATAAATGTGATATATATAATGAAAATTGAAATATAAGAAATTTTGATCTAAGAAGAACAATCATAAATAATATTCCTCAAATGACAATTAAGACAACTTACATATGAGAAAATTCATGTTAGAGCGAGAGAGCTTGTTAGATTGTAATAATTCATCATTGTGGACACTCGTTCAATCTGAGTTGATGAGATTGTTGTTTGAAGAACCAAGATTAAACAAATTTGTAGAGAATCTTAGTTTATAGCCATGTGATTTCTTGTGAATGTGGCCATAAGAATAAAATTAATTAATGCTCTTATATATTGTTTTGGTAATTAATGAAATTCATTGAATTTTATAAAACTTCTTTCATTTTATTTCGAAGGCAAATTAAGGAAACATTAAAGAATAATAACTCATTAATAAACATAATAAAAATGACAAGTAAATTCTAAGGAAAGATATTAATGAGCCTTATGAAAATAGGTAATAAATGACAATAGATGAAAGTTGTGGCTATTTCCATAGCTTAATCAATTTAAAAAATTTGTTGACCAAATTATCTTTTATTCATTTATTATGTTTTCTTTCCAGGGTATTAATTATATTTATTCATATTAAGAGCTCACCTATACCCAGATACCTTCATTTATGATGTTCATACTAATCCAGGAACCTTCCTTTTTATTTATTCTTCCAATATAATGCAATATAATTTAGTTAAAAAAAGAAAAGTCTAAAATTATAATTTAGTTCCATTCTTTTTTTTATAAGTTGTTCTAGAGATAATTTTTTGTTCTTTTTTACTGGCTGCTTTTGAAAATTCATAAGACATTAATGACTTTTTTCTAATTTTGCTCCTTTATCTGTACTAAATATTCAACCATTCCACATACACAAATTGACTTTTAGTAAAAGATAACAATGTAACACAACTATTTTCTCTTATATTAAGACTATTCAATAATTTCTTTAATCCTTGTGCATTTACTTTAGATAGCATAATAAAAGAATGGGAGAGGATAATTAATTAAGCTATTAATGCAACATAAACAATTTTATAAAAAATTGCAGATATAATTTTTCAACATTAATTCGCTTTTGACATTATCCATTTTGCTAACGGAAATTAGCCTCGTTCTTAAAAACAAAACAATATAAAATGATTATTAGAAAAAGTTTCTTTTTTTAAAGGTTAAAACACACATGACTTTCTTGTATTTTGTTTCACGTGCAAAAGATCTCTTGAAATTTGAAAATGGATAATTTGGTACTTAAACTTTCAGCTTAGTGCAATATAACACCTCCAATAGCTTAGAGCCCCTTAGGGTAGTTTATAGGGTTAGAGGGATGCCTAGGAGAGGTTGGGTTTATAAAATAAGCTTTAGGAGTAGCCCAAACCCAACCTAACCGATCACTAATAACCGATCTATCAGCTTCCATGGGGAGCCTATATAAGTTAACCAAATTACCTTTATTCATTTATTTTGTTTTCCTTCCAGTGTATTAATTATATTTATTTATATTAATAGCTCACCTATATTGAGACACCTTCATTTATGATTTTCATATTATATCCAAGAATCTTCCTTTTTATATATTCTTCCAATATAATGTAATATAATTTAGTTAAAAAAAATCTAAAATTATACTTTAGTTCCATTCTTTTTTTTACATGTTGTTCTAGAGAATATTTTTGTGTTTTTTTTTATTGGTTGCTTTTGAAAATTCATAATGCATTAATGATTTTTTCTAATTTTGCTCCTTTATCTCTACTAAATATTTAACCATGCATTCCACATACACAAATTGACTTTTAATAAGGGATAACAATGTAACGCAACCATTTTCTCTCATATTAAGGCTATTCAATAATTTCTTTAAACCTTGTACATTTACTTTAAATAGTATAATTAAAAAATGGGAGACGATAATTAATTAAGCTATTAATGCAACATAAACAATTTTATAAAAAATTTATATATAATTTTTGAACATCAATTCGCTTATGACATTATCCATTTTGCTAACAGAAATTAGCGTCATTCTTAAAAACAAAACAAAATGAAATGATTAATAGAAAAAGTTTCCTTTTCAAAGGTTAAAATACATATGAATTCCTTGTATTTTGTTTCACCTGCAAAAGACCTCTTAAATTTTGAAAATGGACAATTTGGTCCTTAAACTTTCAACTTGGTGCAATATAACACCTGCAATAGCTTAGAGTCCCTTAAGGTAGTCTATAGGGTTAAAGGGGTGCCCATAATAAGTTGGGTTTATAGAATAGGCTTCAGGAGTAGCCCAAACTAGACCTAACCTAGTCATTAATAGCCAATTGACTTGTTTCCATGGGGAGTCTAGTCTATATAAGTTGAGCAGTCCTAAATAAGAATCACGATCTCATTTCCTTTTTGTGTGGCTCTAAAAGAGTGAAATACTATGAATTGGGATTGTGGCTTATGCTCTAGGTTGGGTGTGAATCTAAGATAAAATTTTTAGTTAAATGAGCTAATTTACCTTAATTTTTTATGCTTAGCTCATAACTATTATTTTTCTTATTGTAAGATTTTTTACAAACAAAAGAGTTAGATCTTAGTTTGGGTTAAAAGACTCTGGTGTTGTATTTTGTGGAAAACACTCTCTTTCTAAAGTGTTTCAAAATTCTTACTCTTAGTTGATTTCTTTTTAAGTAAAAATGTATATGTATATTTTCCAAAAAAATGAAGAAGGTTTTCTGATATGACAATAATTAAGCATTAGGATTTAAAACATTTTAACCTACTATCTAATCTTCATGTGACAATATTTGTCTATTAGGTCCAAGAATACATGTTATGTTGGTTGATGTGTAAGAATCTTTATTGTACACATTAGGGTAGTTGTGTTTGCAAATATGGAATAACTATGCTTTAGACCAATGAATTTACTTAACTAGACCTAGGAATAGTTACAAATTAATGAACATAGTTATATTAGGTTATGTAAATAGAAATATAAATATAATCATGTAGAGGGCCTAAATAAGGATGATAAGAAACTTACTAGTAATGAGGTATTTTCGTAAATAATCAATTTCGTAAACAATAAATGATGTACATGTGAGGTAAATATATGCAGGTTGTATGTTTGCTTAGTAAGATTGAGAAACATCACTAAAAATATTGTTAGGCTAGTATTTAATTAGGAAGACTATACTTTTCTTTGTGAACTAGCCTGATTAAAGATAAGGAATAACTAGGTGCACCTAGTAGAAGACTTTTGATAAGAGAGTGTCAGATCTCCGAAATTCAAGGGTGTAATTGGCATAAATTTTCCAATAATGATTTGCAAACCCATAAAATCATAAAAGTAAATGCAGAAACATGATTTTTGGTGCCTTTTTAAATAAAATCATATGCATAATTTTCTAAAAATATTTTTGAATAAATAAAATCTTAAAACTAAATAAAATATGTTAATAAAAATCGTTTCATAACTATGGACCCAATATCTGGCTAGATGGACACTAACTACTAGAAGTATGTCAAGGGAAACACGTTCTTGATTTCATACACATGCAGTCTTGGAATATCTCCTAATTGAGATAGCCTCTTCTGATTCATTAGCCTAAAAATTGTTAATGAATGACATGAGTATGACTACTCGATAAGTAGAAAATCCAATCTAAATTTGGATTGAAAATTCCTTTTAGTTATACATGTAAATATAAACATGTTATGTACATAAGATACATATATACATGAAAAATGTAATTTGATATATTTTAAAAATATATTCACGATCATCTCTGATACTTTCATACTTGCTCTTATACTTACGATCTATTCTTATTCTTTCTAATTCTAATCTTTCATCATAATCATATAATAAACATAAAACATGCTTCACTAAATCATATCTAATGACATGTAAAGTCCTCTCTTTGAATTATATTGATAAAGGGAAATAATGGAAGAATGATGCTCTCTTACTCCTATCTCTTTCTCTTATCTTGTCTTGTGGAACCCTTCTTATCTCTTTGTGCCTTAATGCACCATAATCTATGAATGCTTATCACATTGGTGACATTCTCTCCCATAATCCTTGTCATAAAGGAGACCAAATCTATCATATAATCCCCTACTATATAGGAAACCACATACATTTTCTAGTGCACATAGGTCCTCCAATATCCCTTGTCAGTTCACATATACATACATCTCATTGTCCTACATTCCATCTCTATCATATTTTGAGTTCTTTTACTACCCTTGTCAACTAGATAACCATGCATCATGCATTCCTAGCTTGTCCTACCTTCTAATGCTTACTACATGCTCATGGAAGGAATATACTTGTAAAAATGTATTTTCATTTAAAGAAACTTTTATCTCTTGAAATTCATTCGTAATTTCTAACAGAAGAAAACATTGTAAAATAATAAAATAGTATAAAGAATACTATCTTGTGTAGATAATAATAAAATAAATTACTTAAATTTGGAAAAACCTTTATTTTTGTAAATTACTTTGCATATTCTAATCTTGAAAACATTCAATAAAATAAATTAACTAATTTATACCATTATTATGAGTCTTAATAATAATAAAATAAATTAATTAAACTTGTAATGTAAAATAATTTATGTGATAATAATACATTTAATAAATATTTTGTCAAATCCTGAAATACGAGGGTGCCATTGGCATAAACCATCCTATGGTGATTAGCAAACCTATGAGCATAACCTTGCTAAAATTTCTTTAATATTTTGAAATCATAAAAATAAATGTGAAAAATGATTCTTGGCACCTTTTTAGAAAAATCCATGCTATGCATGATTACTATAAAAATGTTTTCTTTAATTAGATAACTTTTGAAATTAAAATAAAATCTTTTTTCATATCTAGAGACCTAATGTTTGGCTAGATGAACACTAACCACCAAAAGTAAATCAAGGGGATCACATACCTAAATTGAACCACATACAATATCCTAAAATATCTTTTAATTGAGATAGCTCCCACATGAATCATTAATCTAAATAATGTTAATGGAGTTGAGTACAACCAATCAGTGAGCATAACGCAAACCCAACTTTAGATTGAAAATCTTTTTAGTCATATACGTAAATATATGCATAAGCATACATAATATATATAATGGAAAACATATTTTAATATGTTTTTAAAAAATGTAATCACAATTGATCTTCATTCTCATTATCTATTCTTATCCTTGCTAACTATTTTATCAGGTCATAAACATAACATAATCTAAAATTATTATACTTACTTTACTGAGTCATATCTGATGACCATTTAAAGCTCACATCTTCTTACTTTACTTATTCATATCTAATGCCCATGTAAAATTCATCTTTCATAATTATACTAACAATAGGGAATACTAGGGGAACAATGTTTCTTTAACTTTAACTTTGAATTTTCTTTGTCTTGTAGGACCTCTTATAAGTTTTGTGCCCTAATGAACCCATCCTATGACTCCCTATTGCATAAGTGACCATCTATCTTTTAATGCCCTATCTTATGGGTGACCACATACATCGCCTAGTGTATGTATATCCATCAATAACCCTTGCTAGTTCACATACATACACATACATACATTCATTTCTTGACATTCTTATCCTTCATCATGAGTTCATAGCATTATATGCATATGTATATGCAAAGCTGGAATTTCTAGATTAATCCATAACTTGTATCATTTCTAAATTCCTTTCTGATAGCCCATTCCATACATAAATCAATCAATCATATAATCATGTAGGAAATCAACTTCTTAAGTTCTAGCTTGAGTTTAACTTCCTGTATACATTTTGGCCTAAGTATGAATTCATCAAATCTTCATTCCAGGTTTATTCATAATCTAATCCATAATTTCATGACCTACTCAAGTCTTATAATAATTCATAACTCTTGCTTTCATTAATTTAGGCCTAATTTCAATAGTTTAATTCTTTGGTCATATTCCTCATTCCTAACAATCTAATATCTTGTGTAATTTTCAAAAGTACATACTTTATATGAAAAAGAAGCCAAAAGGTCTAAGAGTTGAAATCTTACTAAGAGAAAATCTTAAAGTAGTGCCAATCTAAATTGGCAAATTTGAGGTAAATTAATCAAATAAGAAGCCTAGTTATGCTCAATTTATCTCATCTTTGCAAACTTTTTTGGTTTTATAAGGTGAATTTCATACAAGTTGTGAGATTTTACATTAGATGCGATTTAGGCCTTATAGCCTATTAATTAGGGATTAGAAATGTAGAAGAAAATTCTCTCTACTAGGTGAGTGGAAGTTTCTACCCTTCTAGCTTCCTTTTCATTATACAGAGTTATATTTTCACAATTAGCCGAAATGTTTTCCAATGTGATGGGAAGTGGGAAATTATATCTAAAGTAAATCAAATGACTACTGTAGGAATTAAAAAGATAGAAATTGTGAAAATAATGATCAAAAGAGCCCAAGCATGATATGATTATGAAAAGATCCAAAATAAAACTTGGATACAAAAAGATTTCATGATATGATAGGATTTATGAATGACCAAATGAAAATGAACAAGGATATAGCTTAGGATAGAAATTAGGATATATGTGATGATTGAATTATGTGTGATGTTTAATTTATTAAATGTATGTGTAGGAGGACTTAGCCTATGACTTGGTATAAGGTTGGAACCTCATAGTAGTCAGATATTCCTAGATTCATGTTTTCATGTTTCATGAACTCACATTTTCATCATTTCAAGTTTTTGTGTTTTTCATAATCACAAGATTTTCATGATCAACTACAAACTTTATTAATTTTATGATTTTCATCAATGTGCATAAAATTTATATCTTTTATGATTTTTATATCTTTTTTCCTTGAAAATATAATTTCCTCAAATTCCATAAATTTTATAAATCTTTTTCCTCATAAATTTTATAGACTTTCATTATTTCATATCAATCATAAAGTTGAGAATAATATTTTATGATATTTGATTTTTCCTTAAAAGTTCAAATTGTGCATAAATTGTCTCTATAAAAAATTTTCACAAAATCTCTAATGCATAAAGATTAAGTTAGGATAAATGATTTCCACTAAGGAAAGTAGATTAGACAAACTAGTCAAACTAACATGGGTAGACGTTATGTTTTCCTTAGGGAAATATATGTTTGTATATATGAACTAACATAAAGTAAGAAGGGGAAAATCAATGTGCACTAGGGAGATGAACTTATATTTTCACATCGCTATGAAGCCATGCTAGCTTGTGACATATGAAATAGATGCAGTGAAGGAGGTCACAATTACACTATGTTGTTAGGGGTGTACAACTATACCATATATCATTGGGGGCATATGACTATACAATATGTTATTGAGGACATACAACTTCATCGCTAATATCCCCTTGACTCATATAGTATTAGTGTTTGATAGAATGTTGATTGTTATATCTTATAGGAATAGTAAACCATTTTGACCATAATGCATTCATGCTTACGAGTTGATCTACAGATCCCCTCACTGATTGCTATAGTAGTCATCCCATATTTAGTTAACGGTATAACCCCATCATTCAGATTGTATATGTTTGAAACTATAAGATAGTTTGTCATGAATGAATGAACTAGGACATGATAAAAGATAAGAAAGATTCCAAGGTTACATATGAACACATAGAGAAAAGATTAAGTTAAAGATAAAAGATGTAATATTGCATGTGAAAGGTTATATGTATATGTATATAATATTTTATGATACATGATGTATATATGAATGAATGGCCTAATTGTTTTCAACCTAAAGTTAGGTTAGAAATTTCTACTCATTGAATACTCGAGTTGTACTTGTCCCATTCCTTTAACATTTTAGGTTATTAGAATTCTTGAGGATTGTCTCAATTAGAGAAAACTCTCTTATTCTTATGTATGTTTTCAGGTATGTGGTTTCCTTGGTTATTTTCTCTGGTGATTATGCCTGCTCAGCCTGACAAAGGCCCAAAAAGTCATGTTTTATAATTTATGAAAGGATTTTATTTATTTCTAAAATTTAGAGAAATGATTTACAAAAATGATTTTATTAGAAATTGCATATCATATATGTTAAAATTTAATGCATGCAATTGTATTTTCAGTATTATTTCATGATTTTCAAAATATAAAGGTTTATGAAAAAAGAAAATGGTCATGGGTTCATGGGTCACTATCTAGTAATTTGTGCTGATCACATTCCTAAAACCGGGGATGTGGCACCTACCTTTCTCTGAAATGGTGATGTTGTTGGATGAAATATTAAGAACTATTATGTTATCGCTAATTAAAAAAGTGAGGATTGTTCATGTATGACATACATGGATAGGTTCCCAAGTAGGAATAGGTAACCAAATAAAAGAACAAGCTAGAAATAGAATATTGTGAATGATAATATATATATATATATGTTTATGATTTTATTCCTATGTATATGACCAAATGTTTTCCATCCAAAGGTCAGAGATGAAAGCTTTCTTGCACTAAGTGGTTGTACTCATTCCTTTCTAAATTTTTTACAAAGAACAACGCTTCTATAGCCTTCAATAATATAAGGTTACCACCTACATCATAAAGGTAGAATTTTAGTATGTAGATTGTAAGTGCTTAATGAAGCCATGGTGCCAACCAGGCTAACCATTGTTTATTTCAGACAATTTCTCAGTTTTATGACTTTATTTATTTTATTTTTGGAACTTTGATTTCTGTTTTGTTATTTAAATTTTATAGTGTAGTGCATATGAATATTTTATTATTTTTTAGAAGTTTGAAACTATTTATAAAACCTCATGGAATTTCATTTAATAAAGTATTCAATTGTTTAAGTGGTAAGTTTATTAGCTCATGGTACTTAGGTTGACATCAAGCAACCCAAGCTAATCATATTCATGAAATTAGGAATGTGACTTGCAATTTACTCTCCCTTTTATTTTTCCATCTAAATCCCCAACAATAAATCTTTTGTCTTTGTTAAACTACATGCCCAAAATGATCATGTTTGAGATTGAATGGATACTTGTATACAATGTCTAGATTGCATAACTAAAGTCTTAAAAAAAGAATTATTAATGAAGTGGAGAAGGATGTTAAGCCATGTAATTTGCAAAACTTATTCTCTATTTGAAGCACAAGCTGATTAACTTATAGAAAGCAAATGCAACAACAATATTGCTCGTGTTGTGAAGATGTAGACATGATCTTCCAAAATTAAGTGGATATATGATGAAGGGGATGGTTGCTATAATGTTGTATTTCAAAATTTAAAAAAAAAGGGTCAATCACATATAAAGTAGGCGAGCTAGTTACCATTTCTTCTGCTACTATTTCTATGATATACAAGGCAGTCTTCAATTACTATTTCTATAATATATAAGGCAACTACAATGCCCTGGCTAGCAAGACCTATTTAGAAACCAATTTTTTCCTTGGCCTGCATTACTTTGCTAATAGGAAAAGATTGTTTATGTGACTTTTCAAGCTGACAAGAGTGATAAATATCAAAACATACATGAACAGAAGGCAAATTCAACACATTTGTTTATCATGCAAAAATTTTAAAGCATTCAAACGATAATGGCTAAGCCTTTTGTAACACCCCCAAAATAGTTTAGGGTACTTAAGTTAGCTCAGTGGGGCCAAATGAGTAGTTAAGATAGACTTCAAAGCCATAAGGATTTTAGGTTGGCACATCGATCGATTGACCAATTCCTAGTCAACTAGTTTGCATCAAACAGATAAAACCAGTAAACCCTAGAATGCAAAAATAGAACCCTAAAATGACTAGAGAGTGTTTGAGAGTGGAAAGACACTGATAAATTGTTATCTTCATAAATCCTTGTTACAAGATTACATCTAAGGATAACTTATCTACATAAGACTTAATTTATCTTATTGTAATGCATAAATTATAGCTCTCTATGTTGCATTACAAGGTTTTTGATTTAGGGTTGAATAGGAATTGCATGATCTCGAGGTGGAATGTACTTATGTGTTTGTTTTCATGAGAACACTCTCCTCCAAAGATGAGTAAGAATCTCTGCTTCTGATTAGTCCTAGATTAATAGAAAACTATATGTTTATAATAATATGTTTTGGAAATATCCCGAAAAGGATTTTAGCATATGAATTGTGCATATATGATAATTGAGCTATTAAGTTTTACATTGCATTAATTTAGAATTTGTGTAAGATGTATGTTTATTTGTCATGTGCCCTTTATTGGGCCTACACAAAAGTTGTTTAAGCACTAGAAATATAATTTAACCTAATGTACATAATAAACTGCACACGTATGCTTGAATTGATAGACTATGTCATGGACTAAACATGTTGACATGATAAGTAAAAATTAGAGACCTATAGAACTAGAATAAACTATATTGTAAATGAGATAAAAGGGTTGTGTTATTTTATAAATGTTTTTTATTGAATGATCCTAAAAGCTCAAGCTTATGAAATACTAATTCATCAATATAGAATTTTGAAAGATACATGATATGATGGTTAAGTATGTGTAGCATCCCCATGGGGTTAATTTGACTAGACTTGGAAATGGATCCAATGGATTAGCATAAAGGTCAAATGGTTGGCCCCCAAAGGTAGGCTGACCGATTGGTCGACCTTAATGAAATGATTAATTGGTTGACTAGTCAGCTAGGCCCTACTGACTAGTCAAATAATCAATGTCAAGTTAAACAAAACCTTGGATGCATAGATTCAAAGAAATCACAATTTTAGTGAGTCTAAAAACTCTTTAAAGGTTGAAATCTTATCAAGTAAAGTTATCCTTGCATATTTGGTATTGATTTGCAAAAATAAAGGAAAATTAATCAACCTAAAGGTTGGATCTAGTTAAATTCATCTTTTTTGTTCCAAATCTTAAGTTTTAATTGATCCATTACATTTATTTTATGAGATTCAGCATTAACAATAACTTAGGCCTTAGGTTAATCAATTTCATGATTTAAGGATGTTTAGAAAGATTCTTTCTACCAAGTGAGTGATAGTTTTTTTTTTTTTTTTGGCTTTGACTGGCTTTCTTTTATTATAAAACCCTATATGTATGTTTTCAAATATTCCCAATGTTTTCCCATCCTACCATTCTTCTATTTGTTATTGTCTCTATAATTCTCATGTTCGTCGCCTCTTCAACTTCTCCTATACCACTATCTCTGCAACATTTGGGTTGTTGCCTTTACAACTTGTGCTTTCCTCACTACCTTTGTAGCTTGTAACATATTGTCCCCACACAACTTTGGACTCATTACCTCTGTAGCTTAAATGTGTGCTGCTTCCATAGCTTGTGCACTTGCTTGGTATTTTAGATTACTATTGATAGATAGTAGCACACCCAATGTCTTATTCACTGATGTGAGAGACACAAGTCTCATGTCTTGCTTTTATCAAAGCATCATTCCTTGCTGAAAAAACATGTCTTACTTTCAACTTCCATTTCTTACTCACAAGTTTACTCACATTAGATTTGATCAATCCACTATACTTCGCTACCAACTTCCACACTTGATCAGACCCTTCTATAACCTATCTAAATTAACACACTCATGGTATCTTGACCATCACAACCTTTTTCAAAGTTAATGCCTATCTAGCATCTTGCCCCTTATAACCTCTCTTAAGTTTGCATGCTTAAGTGTTATCTCTTCAAAATTGATATTTGGTTATCTCTTGTGACCTTTATAGTCATTTGCTAGTATCTTGGCCCTCCTAACCACTTCTTTAATGATTAGTTCCCCTTTCTCGAAACTTCTTGAATGGCATCCTTCAATGTCTAGGTCCTCATAGCATAGTCTAAGCACATCTTCCTGATGACTCCATCTTTGCGTCCATCCTATTGATGGCTCCTTTTTCAAATGTATCCTCTTAATGGTTTCCCCATATTAATAGATTAATGGTCATAGAGTATCCTTTACTCTATCTTGAGCTTTACTTTACTTATGTATGAGCAATTGTGAATCTCAAGGTCATTATCGTAAAGTTTGTCTTATGACTATATAGTGCTAGCTTGCTACTCCTTGAGTCATTGTCGCTACTCCTCCACATGACTATATAGCTTTAGCTTACTATATCTTGTATCATTGCCACTTTTCATATGACTATGATATGCTAGCTTTTTTAGATTCTCATCTTGAATCTTATAGATGAGCATTGCAGCTCACTCATTATAGCCATATGATTATTATGCACAATTGATCCCTCTGATGACTATATAGTACTAACCTAGTGCTCTTCAAGTCATTGTCACTACTCCGCCACATGATTATGTAGCTCTAACTCACTACATCTTGTATCATTGCCACTTTCATATGACTATATTGTGCTAGGTTCTCTAGATTCTTGTCTTGAATGTTATGGATGAGCATTGCAGCTCACTCATTATAGCCACCTCTTGAACCATCTCTTTCCCTTTTATATTCATGCCCTCTGTTACATTTTTTAGCTCTTCTAATAAGATTCATCCGCTTAACACATCTTTTCAAATGTGTCATCTCATAGAATGTGTTAATTGTTTGTTGTGGCCATACTTTCTATATGACCATAACTTTACCTTTATGGCTTCAATGACAGTTAATATGCCCCTTATAGATATGATTAGGCTCCTTTTGCAAGACCAGGGCTTCTCCCAAGGCCTTCTCCTACTAGATAGGCCTTCAAATTTGTCACTCTTTTGGATGGTTTTGCCTTCAAATGCTACTATGAATGAACACATAATTAGTGTCCTATGCTGCACATCAAGCCTATCAATTTTTGCAGACATCTGTAACCAATGCACCATTAACATTCCCTCAAATGCAATATCTTGCACATTAGCCCTCAAGTCGCTACATCCTTACTACCCCACTATCAAGTCCCTATTAACATCCTTCTACTAGTTTGATCAGTATTCACTTCACTCACAAGCCTTATATGCTTTTTGCAAGCCAAATCTAACCTAATAGTAGCTATTTGATCTACTCTCTAACACCAACTGAGCTCTGATGCTAACTGTTAGCCTTGTGGCTACATAGTCTGTTTTGATGTTAACAAACAACAAATATTTGAGATTGATAGCATGATTCATTATAGCCTATACATTCTATCTTGAAGTTGACAAACTATAAATGCCTTGTGGCTATACATTTCATTTTTGACTACAAATATCATATATTTTAACTTTATTATCTAACAATTTACTTTGATGTTTTGTTCTTATTTTTTAGGATTATGCATCAAAGTTTGTGATTTAAAAGATCAACATTTGAGATTAGGATTTATTTTATTTTTAGATCTTTTGTAAATAAATCTTAAAGTGATTTTTGATTCAGGTACTTTCTTTTAAATGATGGAGAATAAAAATATAAATTGAGCACTTAAAGAAAATTTCAAAATCAAATTTTATAAAAATGATTTTTCATTACTTGAACTGATTCACAAGTTAAACTTTTCTTAAAAATGATTTTTACTAAAAGTTAGGATTATGTTTTGAATTGATTCACCAATCGATTCACAAACTACTTTTAAAACTTTTCAAATTGATTCAATAATGAAAAACAATTGTAACCACTTTGAATCGATTCAAGAATTGATTTATTAACTGAAAGTTAGTTATTATGTTAAAGTTAGTTACAGTAGTTATAAATATCCTAACTGTTTTTCATTTTCATATCAATTTTCACTTTTTCTATCTTTCTCTGATGTGAAATTTTTCTAAGAAAATTGTGCTTCATAAGATTATCATCTTCCTCAAATTCTTTTGTAATTCCAAAAGCTTTTGAATCAAAGATACTATAGATTCATCTTGGATAGTTTGAGAATTTTCTCTCAAACAAACTGGTATCATTTCACTTACCTTACATTGTTTTTCTTTTTGATTTCTAGGGATTTAGAAATCTGGTTTTAGGTTTGCAAGAGCCTATGAATTTCTTATTTTTTAAATTAGGTGTGGAAGAGCCTGTAGAAATTCTTTTATGTTGTTAAGATCCCTGTAATTCTTGTGTAATCTGTTATATACATATTGGCAATTTAGAAGCCTAGTAATCCTGATGTTTTTCTTTTAATTGAAGATGAAATTCAGTTAAGGATTATCCAAGTGGAGTAGACTTCATCTGCGGTTTTAGGTGAAGTTGAACTACTTTAAAAATTGTGGTATTGATTACCTTTTTTTTGTTCTTTTACATTTCATTACTGCATAACATCTATACAAAATATTGATATGTTATTTACACAATTAATCAATTATATTTCAAATCAATCAATCTATTGCATTAACTTTCAAATAAAACAAATTTTAATTAAGGAGTATAACATTCCCCTAAAGGAATAAGGGTCCCAAGTTTTAAAACTTTAAACTTTGATTGTGGGACCTGACAGTTAGTATTAGAGTGTTGGCTCTTGACACTCTTTTTGTTAATAATATGGATTCCAGTTTAAATATCTTTTCTAATTGCTCATCTCTAAATCATCCACCTCTATTTGATTATTTCAATTTCTGGAAAGTCAAGATTAAGACTTTCATAGAAGCCTTAGATGAAGATATGTTAGAGATTCTTGAATCTAGTTATGACTACCCTAAAATTCTTGTCAATGGTGTTTTTGAACCTAAATCTAAACTATTGTGTACAGAAGAAGAAGAAGAAAGGAAACATATTCTTGCCTCAAAGGTAAAATGGATTGTTGTAAGTTCACTTTCTATTGATGAATTCCTAAGAATTTCAAAGCGCAAGACAGTGAATGATATCCTAGATACCTTGGAGACCTATTATAGCTACATACTTGAAGTTGATGATAGAAATGAAGAACAATACTGTCTCTTGGCAAAGCATGAAATTGTAAACGTTCAAAATTTTCCTACATTTTATTGTAGTCCACATATGAGTGATACAGATGAAAATAATTTTTCTAATGAATCTTCTGATAATCTTGATAATTCTGATGATGAATCTTATGTAGATCCTATTGATCTTTATGTGAAAATGCATGAAGTACTACTTAAGACTCAAGAGGAACTCAAAAGAGTTAATAAAGAGTTGAAGCAATTAAAAATTAGGAATGAGGGCATATTAAAGAAAATTAAGGAAACTAAGAAAGAAAATATTGATTTGAACATTCTAGCTAAGAAATTAGTTAGTGAGAATAAATCATGTGAACAATGTGAGAATTATAACTGTGAGATTGAAAAACTGAGCAAAAGTTTGCAAAGTTTTTTTGATAGCAATGCAAAATTGAACAATATGCTAGATAATCAAAGAGAATTTCAAAATAAGAGTGGCTTAGGATTTAAGCAATATAAGAAGAAGAGACCAAATAGCAATTTTAGATAGATCATCTACTTTTCTTGTAATCATAAGGGTCACCATATTAGTTTTTGTCCATACAAAAATGGGACATATGAGTTGAAACCCAATGAAAAGCTTGTTTGGCTACCTAAAATATACTTATCTAGTTCAAATACTCTTGCTGCAAATTTTGATAGAAAATTAGTTATTGATACTAACAATTTTAGACCCAAAGGTTATTGGATACTAGCCAAGAAAAAGTGACTTTAGTTTTGTAGGTTTCTGCGAGAGAAAAAAAAAAGCAACTCAAGATTAAAGGATAGAAGTTGCACTCACTACAAAACAAATTATGATACTCCCAATCTTAGTAAATTTTTCTTATGATTTCTTTTTTTAAATCTTGATGTGTACATTGCATCTACTAATTTTAGCATCGAAGATGTTGCTAAGTCTATTTTTGTAGGTACATGGAGTGGACTTAGAGTTTCAAGTGATTAAAGCCATAAAATCAGTTGTAAAACTCTTAAGAAAACTTTAAAAAGACTAAACACTATTAAAAATCAAATTCAAGACATCTAAATCGATTTGATTTAACCAAGTTTTTCAAAAGTCTCTAAACTGATTCATGAACCAATTCAAAATGATGTTTTACACTATGAATTGATTCATGAACCGATTCAAAGAATTTCTCAAACTTTTGGGAAGTTCTAAAATAATCGATTTATAAGTTTAAATGTTTACTATCTGAATCGATTACCTAATCGATTGCCTTAAATGTTCATAACTAAATCAATTCCCTAACCAATTCAAAACCCCAAAAATATTCATCTAAGTTGATTAATTATTAAAATATGCTCCCTAAATCGATTCACGAATCGCTTTGACACATATAACTATATATACCTGAATCGATGTTGAACTCATTCAATAGTGCCACCAGCTAAAAATCCCAATTTTCTCTCTAAACTCATCACTCCTCTCCGTCAAATTTTTCCCAAAATCTTTAAATTCAAACCATTTTTTCCTAAAATTTCTTTTACAGAAACACTTAAAACTCCTCTACAAACAATTTCAACCAATTAAATTTTCCACAACATGCAAAATAAAAAATTCCCAAATCATTGCCTAAATCCTAGGTACCAAATTTCTCAAATTTTTGCAGAAACTCAACCATGGCCAAGAGGATCAAGATTCCCACAAAACACAAGGACAAATCCCCGATGAAAATAACTCAACAATCTGAAGAAAAAACCCTATTCAATAGTCCATCAAAGTATGCTTCTTACTTAGCCTATGAGAATAGGAAAGTTGAGCCTGTTAAGTATTTTAGTGAACAGATATTTAGGACCACCCATTTAGCATAAGAACCAGAAAAATACAAGCTAGAAAAATTCATGACATACAAAAATACTGCATACCCTATGCTTGTTAGAATGTTTTATGCCAACTTAGTTGACACTAAAAGAAAACTATCCTATTATGTGTTATGTAAGCATATGGTTATTGACACTAAATTACTTGCTTCTGAATTTGATATTAATAATTCTTCACCAAAGCTTATTATAGAATCCTTCCTAGATTACAGTAGGGAATTGGCTATAAGGATGTTGTTTCCCTTTTCCACCCCTAGAGATGGAACTAGAAAACTCCTCATTACTAGTCTTTCTCCTAAAGATAGGATTCTACATTATGCTTTATGCAAAGTGATTATGCCTAGACATACAAATTTTACTCAAATTGTTAATGATGAATTGCTTTTGATGTGGGTTATTAAAAACTAATTGTATTTTAATTTCCTATATTACATTTTAAAATACATGTCTAAATGTTTAAGAAGATCAGACATTGGTTTTTTATCATATGGCATGATCCTGACCCCAATCTTTATCACATTCAAAATCAAAGTGTCAAATGAAATTTTAACAACTCCTCTTAATGCAACCACTATGATTACTACTACATATTTTCACAAAATGGAACTAGAACAGGACAAACATGGAAAATAGGTAAAAATCAAAACCAACCAACCTACACTCACAGAAGGATCTGGATCAGCTATACTTTCATCTGAAGCTGAAGCCAGAATCATAGAAGTAATTGAAAGGCTACACAAACACATGACTGACCAAATGAACAAATAAGCTAACAATTATAGAGCCTTAATTGACATTATGGAAGAAAGATTCTCAAATCTGGAAACTAAAAGCCAGAAAAGAGATAATGAAATAAAAGAAAGGCTAAAAGCTCTCAAGATTCAAGTTCAAGAGATCTCCTAGAGGCTACAACAATAAGAGGAAGAAGTTGAGCTTGCCAAAATTGATTCACCTCTGGCAAAATAGCGTAGTGTTTATTGTTCACTTTTATTTGTTATCCCATAGTCCCTATTTTCCCTGTTTTCTTTGTGATGTATTTAGACTATGATGTTGATATTTTGATGTTACTATGATTTTGCTAAGATGCATGCTAGATATATGATATTTGATTATGATAGCACATTTGTGGATATTTTAGATCTTTGATGATGTTTCATATATTTTGATTATTTTGATCATGATGGTTAACATTTAATATTTTTTTTTGTTTTGTTGAATATTCCATCTAATATTTTATGATGACATTTTTATTGAATTACCTTTATCATTTTACTTTACTTTATTATTTTTGGTACATTTTTATGTTATTTTTCTTTTGATGTGCCAAAAGGGGGAGAAATATGAAATTTTCCAAATTCCATAAATTTTAGATAATTTTTTCAAAATCTAAAATGGATATTATTTTAAAAACAAAAGGAGAAGAAAATAAACAAAAGGGAGAAAATAGAGACCATAAATAAATGAGAAGAAAAATAATTTCATAAAGAACTTTGGAATTTTAATTTTTTTCTACAAAAAACTTTTTTTTTTCAAATTACTTTGACCCTTATCTAAAATTGTTGGTCACCCATCAAAAAGGGAGAGATTGTTAGCCTTGTGGCTACACAGTATATTTTGATGTTAACAAATAACAAATATTTGAGATTGATAGCATGAGTCATTATAGCCTATACATTCTGTCTTGATGTTGACAAACTATAAATGCCTTGTGGCTATACATTCTATTTTTTACTCCAAATATCAAATATTTTAGCTTTATTATCTAACAATTTACTTTGATGTTTTGTTCTTATTTTTTAGGATTATGCATCAAAGTCTGTGATTCAAAAGATCAACATTTAAAATTAGGATTTATTTTATTTTTAGATCTTTTGTAAATGAATATTAAAGTGATTTTTGATTCAAATATATTCTTTTAAATGATGAAGAAGAAATATATAAATTGAGCACTTGAAGAAACTTTCAAAATCATATTTTATAAAATGATTTTTCACTACCTGAATCGATTCACTAATCAATTCACAAATTAAAGTTTTTTAAAAATGATTTTTACTGAAAGTTAGGATTATAATCTGAATCGATTCACTAATCAATTCACAAATTGCTTTTAAAACTTTTTGAATTGATTCATCAATGAAAAATAGTTGTAACCACTCTTTGATTCTATAATCAATTCACCAATTGAAAGTTACCTATTTTGTTAAAGTCGGTTATAGTAGTTATAAATATCCTAACTGCTCTTGATTTTCATATTAGTTTTCACTTTATCTATCTTCCTTAAGTGTGAAATTTTTCTAAGAAAATTGTGCTTCACAAGATTATCACCTTCTTCAAATTCTTTTGTAATTCTAAAAGCTTCTGAATCAAAGATACTACAGATTCATCTTAGATAGTTTGAGAATTTTCTCTCAAACAAACTAGTATTGTATCATTTACATTATTTATCTTTTTTATTTCTAGGGATTTAGAAATCTGGTTTTAGGTCTGCATGACCTATTAATTTCTTGTTTTTTTGATTAGGTGTGGAAGAGCCTATAGAAATTCTTCTAGGTTGTTAAGATTCCTGTAATTCTTGTGTAATCTTTTGTATACATACTAGTAGTTTAGGAGCCTAGTAATCCTTATGTTTTTCTTTTAATTGAAGAGGTAATCTGATTGAGGATTATCCAAGTGGAGTAGACTTCATCTGCAATTTCAGGTGAAGTTGAACCACTTTAAAAATTATGGTTTTGATTACCCTTTATCTTATACTTTTACATTTCATTATTGCATAACATCTATACAAAATATTGATCTGTTATTTACATAATCAATCAATTATATTTCAAATAAATCATTTTGTTGCATTAACTTTCAAACAAAACAAATTTTAATTAAGGAGTATAACATTCCCTAAAGGAATAAGGGAAAGATCCCAAGTTTTAAACAGTTAAACTCTAATTGTGGGACTTAACACTAACTATCACAGGTTGGTCGTTCTTTTAGTCATACCATGCGATAGATGATGCCAACTTTTGGCCAATATGCCAACCTTCCAATAACTTTGGCCATATTTGGATAGATAATGGGCAAAATAGATTTTGATCATACATACAATGAAATCCTATGCACAACATATCTGTAGGCAAATATATACATGTAGTCAAACACATCCAAACATACCAAGTCTCAAAGAACATCTTGTTAGCCTTTAAGTGAGATTGTTTTAAAGAAAATCCTCACTCTAAACTTGTTTTGATGTTGAAGAACAAAGTTACTTGGT
>JANHAO010004677.1:0-23785 GCA_026873985.1 Saraca asoca | reverse complement strand
TGTAACCTACTTTTCTAGCATAAATAACAGAATCAAACCAGCTTATTTGCTGGTCTTTTCTGTACTTCTGTTGAGTTTCCTATCAAATTCATACTTTTAGAGGGGGGAGTGTGAACAATAATAGAGTAGATATCATTCTGGTCACATAATCATATTTCTTGCATAATTTTTTTAAAAGCCTGAACTGATATTTGAATAATTTAATTTTAAAACTTTGTAAGGTTTGTCATCAAAATATCTTTAAACTTAAACTTTATGTATGATTGTTTTTTTTTTTTTTTTTGGTATAGGCCCACAATATCTTTGAAGAATATCATCAAAATACCTATATAATTGTTTTTATTTACGTAGGCCCACAAAATATCTTTGAAAAATAAAGTTAAGTAACCTATTTATTTTAAGGCCAAATATGTAATCCAAGTATATTGAGTATTTAGGCGTAGTACTTCCCTATTTTTGAAGGCCCATATGTTTAAATTGACTTTGACTAAGATGATCTTCTCATTTTATTTGGCTAAAGTTTTAATTAAAATAGACAGTACTCTACTTCAATTAACAAGCATGGACAAAGTCCGTAAAGTTTCTTTATCTTTTAATTCATATTATCTAATGTCTATTATATTATTATATGGTCTTAAACATATGCTACAAGTAATCTATTTTAAAGAAATTATTTTAATATCTCCAGTCTAATGGGTAGATTGAACTACTACCATTATATTTTTTTTATTTTGTCTATTTTGCATAACCTAAAATAGAGACAAATGACGAGCCTGCTCAGAAGAGCAAACAGAATGCTTTTATGTGCTCAAGTGAACAAAATGGCATAGCAAGAGTTGGTAAAGACTATCTCCCATCTAAATAGATTCAACCGAACATGGTTTACTTGAAGAACTAGTGGAAGTGCTTGAATATCAAGTTTTGACTTATCAAATCTTTTATAAATAAGCCTTCTACAATTAGGAGAAGATACATCAAATATTTACTCTCAAACTTGCCTGTATTTTATACAAGTGTTTTTCAAGTTTTAAGGTTCTTATTCTACTCTTAGTAGTTAAACTTGCATATCTACACAAAAATTTTTGAAAGAAATCCTTCTTGTAAGGTATAAGTAGATTGAGAGAAAAAGGGAGTCTTTCTTGATAAGATCTTGATATATAACTTGAGATAAGCTTTATGATAAAGCTTGATGGACGATTTTTGTGAGAAGAACAAATGTGGTTGTTATAAAAAGGGTGCTTGTGAGATTTAGTTAACTTATCTATAACTAGTAAAGACCTCAAGTAATTTAATGGAGCTTGAGAAGAGAGGAGTAAATCCAAATATCTTTGTCCTCTTCTCTTATACTTATAGTTTTACTATTACATGTTTTAATTGTTGAACTTCATATTCATCAACATATTTTTTATTATTTACAATTTTTCAATTATAAAAGAGATTTAATTAAAATTGTATTTTGTAAAATTCAATTTATCCCCTCTTAGCATACTAGTTCTATCATTTTGGTAACTAAATCTTAAAAGAAAAAATGCAGAGACATCACTTGAGTACAGACATCACTTGAGTAGTGATAGAATGGTGCAATCGTACAGGGTCTATTTATTTTGATGGAAAAAATCTTTTATAGAAATAACTTTATTTACTTGTATTTATAGTGATAAAATATTAAGATAGTAAAAAATATTTTATTTATTTAATGTTACATATGTAATATTACATATATAGAATATGATAAAAAAAATATCATTCACTTTTTTTTAAGAAGTTGTTTCCTCCCTTATATCGTGATATTATATATTATTTGGTTAATCACAAAGTACACAAGTGATATAAAAATCACATACTTATATATAAGTAAATAAGATTTTCATATAAAAAATATCTTTCAATAAAATAAATAAAAAATGATAGAGTTACTCCTCAATTATAAAATTAACCATAAATGAAACAATTCTACTATTCGGTATTTTATTTTCCACTTTTACTTTCATATTTTCTCACAAATAAATTAAATTGAACCTTATACCTTTACCAGAGGATTTAATATTTTTATACTTACTTCGAACAAAAATAGAATTATTCTAAAAGAAAATGCTAATCATACAACTTATAAGTGGGTCCATCCTAATAATTCTTAGACAATTTTTCATGATAGACTTATTTCAATCTTATTCGAGACTCAAGACAGACTTATTTCAACCTTATTTGAGACTCAAGAGGCCATGACAATAATGACATTACTTTTTCACTGCTTTTAAAATAGTCTGGTGAAAATCATTATGGAAAATTTTGAGAGGAAGGAAAATCATGGCCAACCAGCCACACCCACACCAACTCTAAGTGCCTTCCACTTCATTCAAAATTGTTAATTTCCACTGGCCTCATCTTTTGCATTTTCCTCCCAAAGTCAAAACACTTTGGACTATAGAGACCTAAATATCTACAGCAGCTACATGCTGGAGGCCTTAATCTAAGAACCCTGCAACCGGTTGCAACCAATAAACAGAGAATGGGGGTAGAACTTTCCTTTTAATTTGTCACACAAACTATCGCTCCATGGTGGCCTGAATGGTGTTTACATCAACGCAAATACACTCTTTTAAGTTCCTTGTCACACTTCTATATATTATATTCTCACACAACTCTTACATAAATAATTTTAATCATTAAATTTTTTTATAAAATCAGATTAAATAACAGAAACAAATTAAGAATATTATTTATACTATACATTATATATCTAGCTTTTCTCCTACTTTTAATAGGTCAAGTGAGTGCCATAATGAAATTCAATCATACATTTTAAAAAAAGATAATAAGTGAGAGATTAACCAAGAATAAATGTATCATTATTTTAAAAATATTGACACAATCTTTCTTCCACACAATTTGCTAATGGGTGGCCAAAGAAAGAAGGTGGGTCCTGAAATAAAAGGTGGAATCCATCCTTTATTGTTATAAGTCAATTACAAAAGAAATGATTGTGTATCAACATTATTCACACATTAGTATATTATGCCGAGTCATGTTGATTGATGATTCTTAATTTATAATTTTTATTCATTTAAGTACATCATAATTAGAGGGTTAGAAATGATAATATAAGATTTATGATAATGTAAAAAAAATAAATAAATTTGCACTTCTTATACATACATTTGCTTACAAAAACAAATGATAAAAAAAATGGTGCGAGAAGAGATAAATTAATTGGACATGGATCGGGAGGACCTACTCGATTGAGTGTGAGTTGTAAATTCAGTATTCCCCAGCCAGCCGAACCAGACATTTCAAATCAACATGTTCTTTCCCAGAAACAACATTTGTTTTTCTGATGTGATCTTATGAGACTGCATTATCATAATATAATATAGTTTTCTCCTTAAGTCAGTTTTGGCATTCTATGAGGTCTTTTTATATATGATTTAGTATTAAGTAATAAATCCCACAAATCCTTAAATTATGAATGAAAAAAAGAGATGGATATCTATGAATCCATCTAATTAATTCATTTTTAAATTAACTCAAATTCATTTAAAATATTTAACAAATCAAATAAATAGATAAGATACTAATTATGACTGCCTATGTGACTGAATAGGTATATGCTTTGTTGATAAAAAGTTGGAAAAAATATATGAAAATGCATGATATATGGAAACAATTTTGATAGTAATTTTAGTTATTAATAAATATGTTTTTCATATATTTTTATTTTTATTTTTTTCTATTTAAACCTATAGTGAGAAGCAAAAAAAAGAAGGAATGTGATTATATTTTTAAAAATAGAAAGGTATAAGTATAATTAAACTAAATTTTAGGAGACATAAATATAATTTACTCTATTTTTTAATATGTATATTGGTGATGTTATTAACTATTACAGTGTTTAACGAGTTACTAACCTTAGAAACCGGGGTTATAAGCTTAGCAATTTGTAACGGTTTCAATCCCATGAAACAAAGATAATTAATTTCAAAATCAAAGCCTACATTTCTTAAAATAAAATTCTAATTTTCTAAAATATCAATTCAATTGTTTAGATTATTTTGTGTTCTGTTTTCTGCTCATAATTGGGTTTCCCTAACCAATAATCTTTTGGTTAAACTTATAGAATTAACATGTTCTCTTAAGAAAGCTTACAACATATACACTAAAAAACTATATGGTAAAACAAATTAAATTTAAAGAATAAGGGAAATCACTTATATTAAATGTCTACTTGACTAAGTAATAAAGATAAATTGATATTTGATATGGAAGTTAAAATATATTTAAAATTTTAATTGTAATAAATTATATTTTAATAATAGAGTTAAAACATAATTTAAAACTTTGATAACAAAAAATTATTTTTTAATGGTGGCGACAAGATATAATTGTAATAAGAAAAATAATGATAATAAAAATTATAAAATAAAATAATATAAAAATAATAATAAGTAAAAGAATAAATTGATAGGTTAGATCTAATTATTTATATATATAAATAATATGTTAATTTATAATCCATATAAAATTTTAATTTAGTCATTTTCAATCTATTAGTGACTAATCTAAATTCATTCAACTCATTCATTTTTCACCCCCACATTAAATCTAACAAATTTAATTAGGCGTTTAGGCACTTAAATCTTTAAAGGAAAAATGCACACACATCCCTTATAGTGACTGAATGGTGCAAGCGTCCAAGAGAGTGTAGTATTCCATTCTAAGATTCATTATAAATTACACTCACTTGTCTTGAGGTGTAATATAGTTATGTTTACGTTTCTTCTATTTTAAAAAATATATATTAATTATTTCTTTTTTTATATATACACTCATCTCCATTTCTCTCTATTATAAACATACATTTTTTTTCTTTGTTTAAGAAAAATAAGAGAAATGAATATATATTTTTAAAAATAGAAAAGGTGTAAATATAATCACACTAAATCTCTATAAAAAGTTAATGTAATTTACCTAAAATTAATGATAAGAGTAAGAATTCTACTATTGCACATTTTTTTAAGGCAAATTGCACTTACCTCCACTGAGGTTTTGTATAATTACTTTCATATCTTTTTTATGTTTAAAAATATACTTTAACCTCTATTTAAACATAAACTTACTTCCCTTTCTCTCTATTTTAAATATAAACTCACCTCCCCTATTATAGAAAAATAAGGGAGGTGATGTATAATTATAAAAATAGAAATGATATGAGTATAATTATATTAAACTTCAGTGAAGGTGAATATAATTTATCCTTTTTTATTTTTACTTTCATATTCTCTCATAAATAAATTGAATCAAACTTTATATATTTTATTAAAGTGTGTGATATTCTCACATTCACTTTTAAACCTAAAAATAGATTTATTTGATAAGAAAATACTAAGTAATCATACAACTTCTAGGAGGATTATAGACATCTATTTTTGCTCAAATTTAACATGTTTTGTGATAAAATGACCAAATAATTTGAGATAAAAAAAATGATCAAAATTTATTTGATCTTATTATGATAATTAGAATGAGAATAAAAAAAAAAGAGAAGAATTGTTATTTTAATTATACTAAAATAAATATAAAACCACATAGATACACCAAAAATTCTACAATTAAAAAAAAAAAACCAAAAGAGTGCTCAGCTTGCACTCTCTCTTTTTTTAATTTTGGTTTTTTAACTCTTTTTGTCTCCATTGATACACAATTTTCCTCTGTGCATTGCAATATAGGTTTCCATCTCTTAAAGCCGAGGCCATGCTTTTTTCTTGAGGCTTCAGTTTTCTAAATTTAAATTTTTTTGTGTATTTTAATTTTATCAAAAGTGAGACATTAACTTATAATGTACTGAAAAATTTTATAGAAAAAAAATCTGCAATCAAAAGAAATCAAGCAAAAATCAAATTATAAAAGTATATATTAATATAAATAAATAAATTGGGCATGTTCAAATAAAAAAATGGAGAAAAAGTTGCAAGAAAAAAGAAAACTCATTTCCTTCTTTTTCTTTAATATCTTTTTTTTCACCGTTTTCTACTCTCTTGACATGTTCTAAGATAAGTAAAAATAACGGATTTTAAATGCCATGGACGAAATATCATGACAATGGCTTGAGAGTGTGGTTGTATGAGAGGTTTAGAGTGAGAAAATCTATATTTAGAGAGAGAAAGCACATAAAACCGACAAAAGAAGAAATTTACCTCTGAAACTTTGATTTAAAAATTAGGAATTTAAATTTTCGAATTTTAAATTTGCAATCATCCCTTGTTCTTGGTGCTTGTGCACAACGAAACAGGAAAAAAAAAAACAAAGAAACTGAGTGGCAGTGAGATTTTTTTTGGGAAGGAAAGAGATTGGAAAAAACATGGAGAAGAAAGGAGGAATGGGTGAAGACGCCGGTGTGAAGGGAGACAGGACAGTGTGGTGAGAGAAAAATAAAAAAAAAATTAAAATAAAATGGGCCCTGACCCATCCCATCCATTTTCTTTTCTTTTTTTTTTTCTTAATGTACATAATAATATTATTATATTATTATTTGTTTTTTATGTAATTATATTTTATCCTGCGTACAACAGAGCATCTCATTTTTATGCATTACTCATGTATTATAATTTTTTTTCTATTCTATTAAATATTAGTATTCATATTTTGTATATAATATCTTATAATGAAATAAATTAAAAATAGATTAAAAGACTAATATTTTTTAGTGCTCTTAAGGGAAGGAATATTTTAGGAGTTAAATCGGATAAGTCAGTAAAATTTTAAAAAAAATTAATATTATTATACATGAAATTATTATATATTTATAATTTTTATTTATATATTACACTATATTTTAAAATATATCTATTTATTACATCTTCACATATATCTTTTTTGTTTAAAAATAATAAATTTTTGTCTATGATAAATGAAAGTTAGAAAATTCAATTATAAGTGTAATAAATATAACTTTTTGAGGCATTTTTTATTATTCAAATTTAGTCATGAAATTAGAAAAATTTGATATATTAATTATATTAATAAAATTAATATGATAAGTCAAGTTAATGAAATATATGAAATATTTTAAAAAAAATATATTTTTAATTTAACTTTTGTATTATTATTATTATTATTATTATTATTATTATTATTATTATTATTATTATTATTATTATTAAATTAAGCAACTCATACAATTCTAATATTACATTTCAATCCAACTTTACTTTACATATTATTTTAAGTTCGTACCACATATAAAAAAAAAAAACCTAAATTATACCTATGAAGGATTAAAGTTGAGAAATCTAATTATGAATATAATAATAATGGCCCTTAATGTTTTTGAAATATTTATTTTATCTAAATTCGTTTATAAAGTTGGAAGAATTTGAACTAAAATATATTAAACTATTTAATTTGTTTCAAACAACTTTTCCTTAAAAAATATTAAAGATAAATAAAATTAAAAAAATGTTTGTATTATTTCTACATTATTTAAGTAGTGTCCCTTTTAAACAAAGAAATAAATTCTTACATTTTGATTTTTCTTAATTTCAAAATTGAAATTTTATGAAAATATTTTTTTGATACTATTTAATAGTTATTGTTATAAATATATGAGCGTGTCTAAAAATAAATGATTTATTTAGTCACTCATACTTTTTTGAGTCATATATCATCTTTGATATTATGTAAAATAAGATGAGATATAAAAATAATAAATAAATAAATTAAATTTTGTTCTTTCTAAAAAAAAGAAAGTAAATAAATTATATAAAGAATCATTCAATTTTAAATTAAATAAAGTGTTAGAATAAATAGATAATCATTCTATGAATAAACATCATAAACCGTCATAGGTTGTTATTATTATTTTTTTTACATGTAATCAACTCTCGAACTAAACCTCTAAAATTATGTAAATCTCATTTTAATATTGTAATCATATTATTAAAAATAATTAATGACAATTCTTTTTAATTTCTCAAATCTGCATATATTTTAAATTTATATATCGTATTTTTCATCTTATATTATAAAGTCATTATTTATACGTAAAACTGTCCTATTTGGACAATTCTAACTCAAAATTTTCCAAGATAGACTTATTTCAACCTTCTTTGAGGATGTCTCAAAGGCCATGATAATAATGAACATTACTTTTTCACTGCTTTTAAAATAATCTGGTGAAAGTCATTATGGAAAATTTTGAGGGGGAAGGAAAATCATTGCCAACTACCCTGAACAATTTTAAGTGCCTTCCACTTCATTCAAAACTCTTTCCACTGGCCTCATCTCCTCCAAGTCAAAACACTTCGGACTAAAATTAAATATCTACGGCAGCTAGATGCTGGAGGCCGTAGTCTAACAACCCTGCAAGCGGTTACAACCAATCAACTGAGAGAGGGGGCAGAAATTTGTCGCAGAAACTGTTACTGCATAGTGGCCTGAATAGTGTCAGCATGTACCATGAGTTTCACAGTTAAATTCGGTTACATATGCGAAATGACATGAGTGAAAGAGTGAGTAGAAGAAAATGAATGTATTGTTAAACTGAAGATACTGAACACAATCTTTTTTCACACAATTTGCTAACAGCCAAAGAAAAAAGGGAGGTCCCGTGATAACAAGTGGAATCCACCATTAATGGTTGTAAGTCAATTATAAAAAAAATAATTGTATATTCAACAATATTCACACATCAATGTATTATGCCTGAGCTATGTTGACATTCGTTTAATAATGTCATAATTAGAATAAAAAGTTAAATCTTGACTTCTCAAACATATTTAATGCACTTCAATCACAAAACAGGCGATGAAAATATATATAAATTGACCGTAGATATATAGACATCCAATCACAAAGCAGGAGGTGTGAGCATATATTTAAATTGACCATAGATATAAAAACATTCAATCACAAAACAGATGGTGTGAGTGGGCAGAAATTGACCATAAATATAAGGAGTGTAAGTTTAGACAAAAGTCTCGTGTGAGATCTACTATCAGCCTAGTTGATTGAGCGACTCGTAAATTCAGTTTTCCCCGTTCAGCTTAACCAGACATTTCAAATCAATATGGTCTTTCCCAGAAACAACACTTGTTTTCTGATGTGATCTTATGAGACTGCATCATCATAATATAATATAGTTTTTCCCTTTAGTCAGTTTTGGCATTCTATGAGGTCTTTTTTTATGTAGCAAACCACTTTGGATTTGTCCAGAAGCGAAGCCAATTAATTGAGTGGGAGCAACGTTTAATTTGTTTTTATTTGAGATAACTAGCAAATGGGTGGGGACCATTGCCAGATGCTCTTCTTCCCATCCCAACATGTAATCGAATGAACTGAAATCATCTAAAATCAATCAATCAAAGCCAAGCCGCCCACTAATTAGCCAACATAACCCAATCTCCTCTTTGGTGCTCTCTTTTTATTCCACATGTTAATTAGGATAATGAAATGCTTAATGACAGCATTCCTACTTGGAATTCTCCTCCTAAAGCAAGAAACCAATTTGATTGATTTCTTTTTTTTAAAAAAAAAGGAGTGGGAATTGATGATCATGAGAGATTTATTGGAAGAAGTCCACCAATGAAAGATCATATCTAAAGTAAAGACAATGGAATAAAAACACAATCTATTTTAAGTTGTCCCAAAAGCAGCAATATGTGGGGTCCAACTGAAACAACTGTCCGAGACAAATGCCCAAGTTTAATTGCAGAATAATATTAGTTGATGACTTGATTCACCGGAAACATATGCTTTTGAGTATAAAATATAGGCTTTTCTCCTAAGGAGATATGGCAAGATCTTATGGAAGACTCTTGTGCATTAGTATATATGCTTACATCATTGCCCACTTCTTATATTCCTTCCTTAGCAGTTTCTTCACTTTTCTATCACAATTGCATTCACAAAACATGGTCAAGATTATCATATTAAGGCCCTTTTTTTATTTGTTTGTGGGTGGGAGGGATAATTACAATTTACAACGAATCATCATTATTTAGTGTTGAATAATCACATTTCTACATATCTCACTATTTTAAATACTTCAATTGAAGCATCTGTAGTAGATGGGACTAGGCATCCACAGCAATAATGTTCAGACAGTTATGTTTATAATATTTGATCAGCAATTAGGTAGAGGGACAAAACACTAAACTTGAGACTCATTGGTTTGTCTGGTAAAATAACAAAAATGTTATTTGTCTATATAAATCCCCTCACACTTTTTTATGTTTGTGCACATGGTACAATATCAGTTAATTTGATTTCTAATTCTTAGTATAATAGGTGAAACAAAGTACAATAATAACAATCTTTTTATTATAATAATTCAATTGGTTGAATTTATACAACTTTTGTAAATTATATAAGAATCAGTCGATAAATAAATTCTTTTACGTATACGAGGATGGTTTCCACTAGTCCATGTGATAGTAGACTTTATATACATGAGTTTATTTCTCTCTTTTTAAAAATAAGGAAATTTTCTTCCTTCAGATTTAAAATATAATTTTTAAATGTGAAGGAGAAAATACTTTTGTAAGATAAGAATTTTTTTTAGTGTAGTGGCAGATATATATATATATATATTTTTTAAAAGTTCCAGCACTCCTTCCTTTCAGATGATTACATATCCCATATTGTTTTTCTTTGACTTTTGCAGCTACAGTTTGTTTAATAACTTTAATCATGTCTTAAGCATGGAATATATGATATCTTTTTATATAAAGATAAAAGCCAAGTGGTACTATAATTATATCAATATATATTATAAAGTCCTTCTAGACCTTCAAATTCTATATTAAATAAATAACACTGGATCCACTCTGATGTTGAAGTTTGAGGTGTATCTACTACACCATGAAAGTGTTTTTTAAAATAAATATAATTAACCATCAGTGCATGAGAGATGGCTTCCCCTTATTTGACTTTTCTTTTTTTCTATCTTTTATTCTATTGTTGACCATTGGGCTTCCCATATATGCTGTCCATGCATTATAAAATTACTTTTTTTATTTTTATAATAAACTACTTGTTTTTTTTTTCTTTAATTTATATAGATTAGTGATACATATACATTATTAGTTTTTATATTATCTCTCACGTATCCATATATAATTTACATATGAATCAAATTATTTGTCTCCCTTATATAATAAGAAATGAGAGATCTTGAATCAAATTATATCCTGTATAATCCCGCAACAATAATAAGAGTGGATGATGTATGCAACTTATGTCCAGTACCTTAAGGTTGCTATAAAAGGAAGAGAAGGCAGATACCCATTCAGTGCATTTTGACATCGAAACATTTTCCTCCATAATTTCTAAGAGAGATGGGAAAAGATTTTTGTGATCTTTCTCCTTCATGGGATGGATCAGAAAATGGTCATTCTGTGGAGAAGAGGCTCAGACTATTTGGCATTGAGCTGAACCCGTCAAAGAGTGAGGAAAATTGTGTCAAAGAATCCGTGGATTTAGGAGATCAAGGAAGTGTGAATTCCTCAAATTCAGTTTCCTCAGGTGGAGAAAAAGGTATTTCCCGAGAAAAGAAAGCAGAAAGAGACCCAGGTGAAAGGAAGTTAGAATGCCAATATTGTTTCAAGAAATTTGCAAACTCACAAGCATTAGGAGGCCACCAAAATGCTCACAAGAAAGAAAGAATGAAGAAGAAAAGGTTGCAGCTTCAAGCCAGAAAAGCTTCCATAAACTATTATTTACAGCCTCTTGAAAGAAACCGTGGAATTGTTTTCCAGGGCTCTAGCAATGATTCTCCATGGTTCTATGATCCTTCTTTTAATTCTGACTTCTTCACACTCCATGAAGAATCTCAGATTACCTTCAATTCAAACGATCAAGATTTTTTTAATGGTTTTGATCGAAAATCGAAGTGGTCTTGTCGGCCACCCCATGTTTCTTCACAGAAAGATTCATTTGCATTCTTGTTCTCATCACATCCTTTTCATTTTCCTGCTTCAAACAAGAATCGAAGTAATGCTCTGGACCTTCAACTAGGACTCAACTGGGAGTCAAATACAAGAAGCTGATCTCTTAGAATTGAATCTAGGCTTAGTTCAGTATACATATATATATATATATATATATATATATATAGGTTAATAGTTGTCATTTCTTGTTTTAATGATCCGAACCCAACCCTTGTACGAAACCAAGGGATAGAAATTACAATTACTGAGCCAATTATCAACGAGCCTCGCATATGAACCACCATATGTATACATACACTCGCCCACGATCATATCATATGGTTCTAAGCTTTGAAACTTCCATTATTGCAAGTGATCGAGTAACTATCGTATCGTCCATAATTCTGTTGTTTCTCTTTGCAATACAAGGACAATATTTATATCATGAATATGATTTCATTAAATATTTTATTGTTTTATATGTTTATATATGTAATACGATTTGAATTAACTGATTCAGTTATTTAATTTATGTAATTGTAAGAAAGAAAAATGTATGAGAAATTAATTTGTGCAATGTCTTTACATTCATAACCCAATGATCCATAATTTTCTTTAAATATTTCATATAATATAGATACATTATATATAAGTTTAAATTTGATTTATTGATTGTGAAGTATGTTTTACACCGTTGGTGAACAAAAAAGTGTCATGTCACTAAAAATAAAAGAGAAATTAAAAGTTGTTACTAACAATAAAAAATTTTAAATAATTTTTAATAAGATAAAAATATATGAATGAATGATAATGTAAAATTAATTTATATTGAAAATAAATTAAGTTTAAATTCATATGCAGATACGTCAAGTCAAATTACGTGTCGTTACATATGGTTCAATAATTGAGAAACTTTAGAAAAGTTCGAGCTAGCCTATGTCTATATAGGGCTCATTTTATGGAGGAATAAGATGTATGAATTTTGAACATGAATAGTTGAATTTAAAAAAAAATAGATACAGAAAATTTGTTTTATTAAAATGATAATTTCAATAAAAATTGTAAATAAAAAATAAAAGATTATATTTTTATTTCTCTAAATTTGAAAAAAAATTAATAAATATGAAAGTGAGAGAACACAAATTCATGAATTTTGGATTATCTAATCCATAAAGAAATAGATGAGTGACATAGTCCAAAATAATTAGTGATCTTTATATGTTTGACCAGAAGTCGATTGGTGAGAATTAGATGAAGGATTAACATTATGACATGAACTGTCTCTTATCAACTGATTATTCCCCTTGGTCGAACAGGCTTATTAGCTAAAACATTTCATAAACCAACCATTTAGCCAATGCATGTCAAAAAAATGTGATCAAATCTGTATGAATATTGTGACACCAACAACTGTTTAACGAAATTCTTGCTAAAATTATTAATGTATTATAGATACGTGATAATAACTTATTCACTCAGAAACATGTTAATTGACACGTTTGACATCTATATATATTTATAAATATTCCTTTTCTTAAATCATTTTACACATACTTAACGAAACTCTGTTCAAATATTAATTTAAGCATTGAAACGTGCTCAACAAATCACTTTTGTCGTGTGCTGCTAACTTTTGTGTACTTGCAAATTACCATTTCACCAATCCCTTCACCAATCTCTTCATCACTGATTGACATCATATGTGAGGGTGTTTCAAAGAGGAAGACATGATGAGGGCTCTAATAATAATGATTATGATTCAAGCTTCACCGTAAGCAGTTGATTTGGTAGGAATTATGAAGGATCCTGGCGTCTTTCGTACAACCAAACCGTTTGTTCATAACGTATTACTAAGTTCACTACTAAACAAAAATCAATAATAAATAATTAAGAATCATAATCTCTCTTGCAAAATCATCACAATTGAGCAGTGATTGACATTCAAATTGTGGCACCATAACATGTGATTTTTAATGTTATTTCTGTTCTTTTTACTTGAGCAAAATAACGTACCTTAAAAATAATAAAGTGTCCTAGGCGTTATTATTTTCCTAAATGACGAAATTACCATTAACTTTGTGTTCACAAAACAATGTCTAATTCTTATGTAGCTCTCTCTACATCATATCATTATGTTCTTTTTAATCTTTTACTATTTATGATTAGGAGGCTAGGAATCACGTACGTGTCTTGGATGAGAAAGATTTATAGTAAAGTCACTGGTACCATTTATTGGTTTGACTCTATTTTTTTATAACTCTAATATTATTTTCTTTTTCTTATGGAATAAGGTTAA
Organism: Saraca asoca; assembly: GCA_026873985.1. NCBI lineage: Eukaryota > Viridiplantae > Streptophyta > Magnoliopsida > Fabales > Fabaceae > Saraca > Saraca asoca. The sequence continues at coordinate 9,568 of JANHAO010004677.1, read as the reverse complement.
TAGATGAGAAAATTAATAATTTTAACTCTGAAATTATGAAATATTGAAAAAAATTCCTAAATTATAAATTGATCATAATAATTTTAATTTGAATAATATGATATATATGTAATTTTATTCCTTTATAGATATAATTTTATTTTTGAAGAATATGATAGAAGATTTTAATAGTGTTAGAGCAAAGCAGGGTTGTTTTTTTATTTATACTGTCATTGATCAGAACACAATTATTTCCCCAAGCATTCCTTGATTGGGCCCCAAACTCTGGTAGCTTGGGCGTTAGAGTCTACCACAACTTGCTTTGTTAACAGTTAACATACAATTTTAGCTCTTAAAAAAAACAAAGAGCTCCTAAATTAAAGTTTTTAATTTTTCTTATATTTCCTTTTTGTTTCAACATAATTTATCCATTTTTGAAAAAAAAAATATTTTGATAAAAAAGATTAAGAATAAAATAGGTTATTTTATTCCAATTAGGAGCACACCGTCAACCTCTTTGAGGATATTCAGGATTACTTACAGATTGATTAATCTCTTAAAATTGTTGACAATGAAAAAAATACATATATACATACACACATATATATGTACACATTATTCATAACCAATTAAATTTAAAATCAATTTTCTTGTTCTTGTTCGAAAATGTGTGTTCAGATTCACTGCTGGTGTTGGCAATCGAAGGACCAGTGGAAAAGCCTTCTCGTCACCAAAAAAAGAGGTCAACTGGGTGTATTAAACAATCTTTCTTATGTCATACTTGCCATGGGACCTCCACAATGCAAGTGTAGGTATAAAATATTCACATTGTCATACGAACAAACCTTCCCTCCATCTCCTAATCTGAATCTTCTATTGTCATATATGGTGTGAAAATTTTCTTTGGATAATTTTTTGAAACCCACTCATTTTCAGAACGTAAATGTTTTAAACAAACTTCCTGCAACAATTTCCCATCATAATTATCTTCTCTAAGTTTCCAAATCTTAATCAAAGGACAAGATTCTAACATCTAAACTCTTGCCAACCTTAATCCTCCTTTGGGATAAAATTCATGTGATATTTCGAGTACATGAAAGTTATGAACAGTGCAAACCTCACCATTGAAGATGTCATCAATAATGGTATTATGTTAAGTTTGATTTGATGAAATAGAATGGAAGTGGGAATAAAAAAGAAATGAAATGGAATATTCATTTTATAATTATATTTAATATTTTATTTTATTTTTATGTTTGATACAATAAAATATTATAAAAGTCAAATGAAATAAAAAAAGAGATAGCCAGTTATAATAATATTGTTATATAAAAAAATAATAAATATTTATTTAAAAACAATATAAAACATGTAAGGTTTTAATTTTTCCAGTTTTATATAGTAACAAATCTTGATTTTCAAGACTTGCAAAATAAGAACATAAGTGACTTGACTCGAGATTTCAGAGAATACTTTGATGATCAAATTGGTGACTTTATAAGAAAGTAAAAAGAGAATGAAAGTGAAAACCCTATTAGGAGTGTATACCTTAATTTACATGGAGGAAAAATACATAGGAAGAAAAATGCATAATTTGGTGTTTTGAGGTTGAGTCTAACCAATTCTAAATCCAGTCAAACGGTATAGTTAGTCAACCAATTTATTTTGATTTGTATCATTTAGCATTTTATTCAATCTTTTTTCTTCAAGTATACTAGTATTTTTTTTTCACAATTTTGATTTATCTTAAATATCAATAAATAAATTTTTATTTTATATTAAATAATTTTATATTATTTATAAATAATATAAATATCTTATTTTAAATTTTATTATTAAAAATATAATTATCAAAATATAGTTATAATAAAAATATTAAAAAATGATATTCTTTTATTATTTATTAATATAAGAATAATTTTGAAATATATAAAAGATATAAATAATAAAGATGTTCATGAATGATGGAATGAACATTCCATTACTTTTGTATTAGAATATTCATTCCCTAATATATATCAAATAAACTTTTTATCAATTGTCATTTCAATTTCATTCCAACAAAGTAAGGTCAGTCTGCATGGCATATACCATGTGATTCATTCATGAATCCTAACCAAATTAGCTTCTTACAGATTATGGCTCCTCTAAAGTAAATTGAATCAAAACCACATGAGACAGACACTAAAAATTTCACTCCGTCTGCCGATCTCAGAAGAAAAGATTTCCATTTTGATTTTGGTTGTACTACCTTAAACCAATATTAATGATGTTTTTTTCTAATCATCTTTCGTTAGTTTGTATGTAAAATCAATGCGGATGAGGAATTGGAGCAAAAGGAACACACTACATCTTGAGAGGGTTGTATATGTATTGCAAGTTGTTCATATCATCGTCTTCAGAACGCAAAATCAAGTCATTGTAGGTTTTGTGAATTCGAATTCCCGCAAGATAATATCTTTGCTGCTGTTTAGAGTAGAAAGGAAGAAATCTGAGGAGAAATCCCGGGGATTTGAAAATGGGGTGGGTTCGTTTGATGTTAACTTGAGCAAGTCCTTCTTCTTCATCTCCCACTATGTAGAATAGATGAAGGTTCACGACAGGTTGTTCACGGAGGAAAAGCAATCAACATATCGAGGGCTACATATTAAAGAGAACCAATTCTTGCAGATCCACAAACACTACACGACGTGCTTTCAAGGAAGTCGGCATAAGATTTCAATTTGCAAATCCTAGTTCAAATCTTCAAATGATGATGATTCAATCATTAGATTTGTCTGTGATTGGGACTTAAGAATTCCTAGAGTGCATGATTCATATATTTAACTCTTTTAAAGTATAAGATATATTTTAAAGGAAAAATATTTTTAGTCTAAAGAAATATTTTTAGTCAGTATTATTTTTTTATTATATTGTCACAAGTTAAAAAATTATCTTTTTAATTTTAAAATTTATTTTATCATGATGTCAAAATATTTAATTTATCAAAATATAATAAGAGATAATATTAAAATTTCAGTATTATAGTAGGAATAGAAAGTAAAGTGAATAGAGTTATTAACGAATTAATCTTTGTGGACTGATCATAAATGAATTGATTTGTCATGTCTATAATTGTCTGTAGACTATTTTATTTTTTTTTCGAAAAAATTATTGAAATTTTTTTTAAAATTATATTAACTTCTTATCCCATATTGACAGTGTTAGATTTAAAATTTTTTAAAATCACATATTTATACTCATTCTTAATGTTAAAAAAACTTATAAATAATTTAACACATCAATCTATATATATATAATCCATAAAATATAAAATTACATAAGTGAAAAACAAAAGCTATATAAGTAAATGTATAAATATGTGTTACTAACTAAGCAAAAAAAACGTGGCCCAACCTGCAATCAATTGGGTTTGGCTTACGTGAATCGGAGATCAAACAGATCGGATTTGAATAAGTTTGAATTTTAGCAGGCATTTAAAAGTTCTTAATCCACAAATTTTTGCTAACTAGTGGATCGGTCTGAAAACTTGAATCTATGTCAACGATTCTAAAAGTGAATTATGTTGATAAAAAAATCAGTCATTCAGAATTTAATAAATAATAAATAATTAAAAATAATTTTTAAACTTATAATTGTTCATTCTATTGATTTTCTTATCAATGCTAGTTCACTTTATCCTTTAAAATGCACTTATCTAAGTCCGTATTTCGTTCATATTTGTTCATAAGGGTTCCATGTACCCAGGCTTTTAGAAAATTCGATTTGAGTGGGATACAGCGAGAGAGCGTCAATTTTATAATATATATACTGATCTGACATTTTATTTTTAGGCTTCATTGAAATAGTATATTGGGCCATAACATTAATTAGGTGGGTGATAGGTCACTCTATTGGGCTCCAAGTAACTTGGGCTTTGAATCCGCAAGAACTTGAAAGTATTTTAGTTAAAATTTAGCTTTTTAGCTCTTAAATTTTAATGTAAGTTTTTAATTTTTTTCTTAAATATAATTTTGCTTGCTCTAAAATATAAATCATGTTATTTTAATCATTTTAATTTAAAATACTTGACTTTAACCATTCAAATTTTTCAATCTGCTTATTTTAATCCTTCCATTAAACTTTTATTCAATTATTAATAGAAAAGTTAACATGGAGTCAAGTGAAATATTTTTATTCATTGTGATATAACTTTATATCCTGATTAATGTATACATATTGGTTATTGTCTTTTTCATTCCTCAAATTTATTTTTATTTTGTATGTGTAAAAGATAATATCTTATCATTAGCCACTATATATATAAATCAAAGCATAAAAAGTATGCCCCATTTAATAAAATCATTTCTCTTAACTCAATATTAGTTTTTCCATCAATAATTAAATGAGAATGTAACAAGATAATTAAAATTAAGTCGATTGAAATATTAAAATGACCAAAATCAAGTATTCTAAATTAAAGGACCAAAACCATCTAATCGAAATATCACAGTTAAATTTAAGCCTAATTTTTTTTTTTTAAAAAAAGGATCCTCTCTTTTCTTTTTTGGATTTTAACATATTCAACTAGGAATAAAATACAAATTTAATCACATTATATAGCGTATATATTTAAAAACAATTATCAATAATCAATAGACGTGTAATTAAAAAAAATACCAAAATGTGAATCATATTTCCATAATTCTCATGAAAGAAAAAAAAAAGAGAAAAAGGAGTAAAAGGGAGAAAGAGAAGGTATACTCTCATTTTCTCATATGTCACAAATTCCTATAATCTGAATAAGATAATCATAGAAACATATAGGGTGAGACTTAGGAATTCTCATTACTAGAAAAAATTAGATCAATAGTTCATCATAAAAGATCTAGGAACAAAAACTCACAAAGCAAAATAAGTATCCACATAGGCCTAAATACCATAATAAAATCCAACAAGAATAAGATTATCATTTGAGCTTAATAAAAAACACTCTATGATAATCATATGACATTCAACAATCCAAATTCACAATTTATTACTATTTATACTAGTATGCTAAAATTCTAATATTCTTAAGAAAAGAGGCGTGCAATTTTAAAAAAGAGTTAGATACAAAAATCCTTTTTGTAATAAAATGACAAGTTCCAAAAAAAAAAAAAAATAGTGGGTCCCACTATAAAAACAATCTTTGTCTCTCCAAAAATGATAAGAAAATGAAAGAAGAAAAATGAGATGATCCAGAGCTAATTTTTTTTTCTTACAATTGTTATTTTAACATAATTTATCCAATTTTTTAAAAATAAACCTTTTTATTAATTGAACTTCAGATCTTACAAATGGCCAAATTTTCTATTCAATAACCTTTTTTTTTTTGGTGAAGAAACCATTACTTTGACATTATATTACTTTCAATTAACCATTACAAAATGTGTTTTGGTATAAATTTTGTATTAAAATTTTAAATATAGTGTACATACATACATGAGTTTATCATATGACATTTAACAATCCAAATTCACAATTTATTACTATTTATATTAGTCCATGTTATAATTCTAACATTCTTACGAAAAAGGGTGCAATTTTAGAAAAGAGATACATAAATCTTTTTGTATTAAAATGGTAAGTTAAAAAAAAAAACTGTAGGTCCCAAAATAAAAACAATCTTTATCTCTCAAAAAATAATAAAAAAAGGAAAGAAGAAAAATGAGAGGATCAGATCTAATTTTTTTCCTTACAATTGTTATTTTAACATAATTTATCCAATCCTAGAAAAATATACTTTTTATTGATTGAAGTTTTGTTCTTACAAGTGGCCAAAACTTCCATTCAATAACCCTTTTTTTTTGTGAAGAAACCATTACTTTGACATTGTATTACTTTCAATTAACCATTACATAATGTATTTTGGTACAAATTTTTTGTTAAATTTTAAAATATAGTGTACATACATACATGAGTTTAATTTGATCCACTCATTACAAAAAAAATTATGCAATTGTCGATGAAATTTTCTATAGAATTTTCCGTCAAAAAATTGATTGATAATGAAAAAAAAATTTGTTCACTATTTTCAATAGATTTTAATGTATAATAGATTTATAAAAGAAAAATAAGTTAGAAATTTTAAAAACTTTTTAAATCATTAGGGCAATTTGCTGCTCATTTTCATTTCCTTCTATTTTATCATTATAACTCTTTCATACTTTCCTAATTTGATTCTTGTGCTTTTAAGGTATTTTTTACAAATCTAAGCTAATTAAATTATTCTAACTGCTTTATTTTATATTTTTACTAATTATTTTTGTTTAATTATCATGTGTTTTATGGGTTAGTTGGTTAATGTTATTTTGCCTTATGTAGTTTTTTTTGTTTTTTTTTATGATAGCAAGAGTGGCAAGCCACTTAATACACACATATAACGTCCTAGGTTCGAGTCTAAGACATTGAAGAGGGAAAAATTTCAAGGCAATATCAAGTGCCACTGCACCACCAAGGATGCTTTATGTAGTTTTGGACTTCAATTTCTGTATCAATTTTTTGTCACTTTTTTTTTTGCTTAGACCCTAAGACTAGTACATATTTTAAATTACTAATTAATTAATTAATTATTCATAATTTTTCATTTTGTTAGAGTTAATTATTAATTATATTTTCTTGTATATTTATATTAGAATTAACTAATTATAACTGGTGAATTATATTTAGGAATTATATATATTTTGAATTAGATTCTATATGATTATATAGTTAGATGACATACTTAATAGTGTTGTTAAAATTACTTTAGAAATTATGTATATTTTTAATTAGAACATATTTTTATTTTAGAAATTATATATATTTTGATTTTGTTAATTTTTGAAATTAGTAACTATCTTATAGATATTAATTATTAATTCCCTAAATAGATTTAGGTATTCTTTATTATTTACTAAGTAAGAAAAAAATATAATAATGAAACTATTTACAGTATATGGGAATTTCGTAAATATTTTCTCCTATATATTACCATAAACATGTAGTGATTTTCTCTTATTTTAATTAACTTTGATAAATAGAATATAGAAATTCCAGAACACCGTAGATGAATGTATGATAAACTTCTTTTAGGACGTAGTAGATATAAGACGGATTGTCTTAATGGGGTAGAAGAATTTATCGATTTTGCAAAAACTTAGTCAATTTATTTTCATGATGGTTGGATAAGGTGTCCATGCTCCAAACATAAATGTAGAAAATTTTTACCTCCTGATGAAATTAAGGTTAATTTGTATAGCTTTGAATTTAAATATAATTACTATTAGTGCGCTGATTATGGTAAGGATAGATCTACAAAAAAATGGAGAGTTTTCTAGTGGTGTGACATGAAATATATATGATGCAAGTAATAGGGATGTTGGTTGGCCAGATGTTACAACTCATTTTGAACACAATGGAAAAAAGCCTCCAAATAGGGATGCCCATAACTTTTATGAAATGTTAGAAGTTGCACATCGGCATTATAGACATGTTGTACTAACCATTCAAAGTTTTTATTAGCGACAAAAATGTTAAATATAAATTCTAACTTCAACTTACCACAGAATTCCTTTGATTAGATTATGCAACTTATGACTGGAACACATCCACTTAATAACATTATTCCTCCTAACTTTTATGAAGTTAGTAAAGAAGATAGGATTAGGGCATCAGAAAATAAATTGTTGTATGAAAGAGTGCATGTTATTCTACAAGGAGGTTAGATTTGATAGAGAATATAGAATTTGTGGTTCGCCTCAGTATAAGGAACATGAGACAGGTTGGAATAGCATAAAAAAGTTCCATTTAAGTGAATGTTTTATCTATCCTTAATCCCTAGGTTACAAAGGTTGTATGCTACGATGAAGTCAGCTCCTCATATGAGATGACATTGTGAGAATCGAAAGGAGACAGGTGTTCTGTGTCATCCTTCAGATGGAGAATCTTAGAAATAATTTGATTAAAAGCACCAAGAGTTTGTATCCAATCCTTGAAATGTATGACTTAGGTTAGGTTATGATGGATTCACTCTATTCAGTTGTCACGACCTAAATTTTCTAGTTATGACTGGCATGAATATCAATTTCTAAATTGATAAACACTGACCTATGATTTTTTTTTCATTATTCATTTACACTCGCACTAGCTTCAATTTACCTTAATCTAATTTACTCAAGTTTATTCATTTAGTTAGGAAATCAAAACTCATGTAGTAAAAAGTCACTTTGATATATTCCTACTTACATAATGTACAAGACACATGTCCATTAAATAATAGCATTCATGGTTATCCAATAATTTTTCCAAAACTTACATGCATTCCATTGCCCAATTCTATGAGTCATTCTTCTACAACATCCCATATGTCATTTCAAGGATAAAGTAAAACAAAAGTTAGTTTAACCTATAACTTGTGAAGGATTACAAGTATAGATTAGACTAACTATGTCCTTAAGGACTTTATGGCCATGCTATTTACATGTTTCAAAAGGTTGGCAAAATATATAAATGATAGATCCCTCAAGGATCAAACCATCTTGAAACCATCATCAACAATATGTCTAGCAGTTGTAGAGGAATGATTTCCACCACATATAAGACTTCGCAGCCAACTAAATTCAGAATGACTATATAATAAACCCTAATATCATACATGCTTAGAAGACTATCTATCGTAGTAATGAAAGTATCAGCAGTAATCTCTATTGGATCATTATTCATCTTACTTCTCAGAGGTAGGTATAGCTGTTATATCTTAAGAATCTAAAAAAATAAATAGTCGACAGAAGAGTGAGTTTGGAGCTCAATAAGATAAATTCATACTAAACTTAAGATTTCATCCAACAAAAACAACACATATATGCATCAACATCATAACCAGGCAATCATATCTCATACCCAATCACATAAACAAGTTATTAAGTTTCAGAGACTCACCTCTGAATGGTTTCATATCACCTTGTACATAGCACATTATACTAAATCAGATTTCTCAAGGCCTTAAGCAGCTATTCTTGTTCATTACGTTATTTAATATCATTGTAACATATTTCAACAATTCACAAAATAATAAAGCAAATACAAGCAAATGCATAAAAAATAATAAATCTCCTTGTTGCTCTAATCCAATATTATCCCACACAATCTTAACCTTATACTTCCATGCGAGCTTTATTCCGCTCATCATATCAAAACGAGCATATTCAGGATCCAGTTCTTTTTCCCTATCACATCCCATCAATCATATTTCAAGTCTCATGAGAGCTATTCAAGCTATCAATAATATCATGCTCATGATAGTTATATCACATAAGACACATTTCCATCATAATCTCATCATCATCATTCCTTGTATACCATATACCGTCCCACATCTCATGGGAAATTATCAAACTTTAAACAATACCATTCAAAACAACCATATCATAACATTCTTATTCAATCATGATTTCAATAATACATTTCTCGTTCCATTACAAAATTAGTAACTAAGATTACTATAGATGTTTATTAGATTTATTCATATTGGTTTACAAGCTACTCATTTAGGTTTTCTTAATTATTATTTTTGAACTAGTTAGAGTTA